>VZQC01008386.1:1231785-1270563 GCA_009823505.1 Rhizomys pruinosus
TTTTTGTAGGCACTTAGAGCTATAAACCTCCCTCTTAGGACTGCTTTTAAAGTGTCCCATAGGTTTTGCTGCATTGTATTATCATTGTCATTCAGTTCCAGGATTGCATTTCTTTCTTTCTTTATTTCTTCCTTGACCCATTCATTATTTTAAAGAGTGTTGTTTAGTCTCCGTGTGTTCTTGTAGGTTGTAGCCCTTATCCTGGTGTTGATATTGAGTTTTATTGTACTGTGGTCTGATAGAATGTATGAGATTATTTCAATGTTTTTGTATTTGTTGAGTTTTTTCCTGTGTCCCAGTATATGAACTACTTTGGAGAATGTTCCATGAGGTGCTGTGTAGAAAGTGTATTCTCTGGTGTTTGGGTGAAATATTTGATAGATGTATGTGAGGTCCATTTGGTGTATTCTATAATTTAATTCAGATGTCTCTCTGTTTATCCTTTGTCCTGTTGATCTGTCTAAATGACTTAGTGGAGTATTGAAGTCCCCTTCTATTAGTGTTTTTGGGTTAATCTGTGCCTTGAAATCCTGAAGAATCGTCTATATAAAGTTTGGTGCACCTGTGTTTGGTGTGTATATATTCATGATTGTGAGATCTTCATTGTCAATTGTTCCTTTAATAAGGATGCAATGGCCCTCTTTGTCTCTTGATTTCTTTTGCTTTGACGTCTATTTTGTCTGATATTAGAATAGCAACACCTGCTTTCTTTTTGGTACCATTTGCTTGGAATATTTTCTTCCATCCCTTCACCTTAAGTTGGTGCCTATCCTTGAAATTGAGACGGATTTCTTGTAGAGAGCATACAGATGGGTTTTGTTTCCTATTCCATTCTTCCAGTCTATGCCTTTTGATTGGGGAGTTTAGCCCATAAATATTTAAGGTTATAATTGAAAGATGGGTGTTGCTTCCTTTCACCTTATTATCCATTTGGACTTTAATCTCTGATTCTACTCCTACAGTTATGTTTTTATTAGTTTCTTTTCCTAGGTGTTTTAGGATTGTTGCACTTCTCTTCTGCCCTTTGAATTGCTTCAAGTATTTTATGAAGAGTAGGTTTCCTGGACATGTATTCTATCATCTTGTTTATGTCATGGAAGATTTTTCTCTCTCCTTCAACTATAATCAACATTTTTGCTGGGTAAACTATTCTTGGTTGGAATCCATAGGCCTTTAACCCTGAGAATGCTTTGCTTCATTTTCTTCTTGTTTTCATGGTCAGTTGTAATTCTGATGTATTTCCCTTTGTATGTGACTTGTTTTCCTTTTGTCGCCTTCAGAAGTTTGTCTTCGTTTTGGGAACCTAGCATTTTAACTATGATATATCATGGGGAGTTTCTTTTCTGGTCTTGTCTATTTGGAGTTCTATGTGGGGCTATATAGCAAATTTTAGGACAGACTAGGGTATGAGATTGAGAGTTTGTCTCAAAATAAAATAAATGTGTCAATGTTTGTGAGCATATGTGTACTTGTGCAAGAGAGAGAGAGAGAGAGAGAGAGAGAGAGAGAGAGAGAGAACTTTGCTCTTGTATTGTGAATCCCTAAACAGGTTCTAGAGCTGACCCATCATTTATTTTCAGGCCTTGGATTTTTAGTATATGATGGAGGGTATATGTGTATCTTTTAGAGTAATATGGGATTAAAATGGCAAGATGCAAATCAAGAAATATGCCATGGAAAGAACATACAGTTTGTTTTCAAAGGATACAATGTTAATATAGGTGCAATGTAACAGGCTGGTGCAACTTAGTCTTTCTGGGTGCTTAAACACCATACTTGATATCGATACCAATTTGGTCAAGGAACCTAGGGGATGACTTTGTTCCTTCCCCTCAAAAATCAACAAAGTCTTAGGGGATTATGCATTGGGGCATCTCTTGAAATGCCCTGCAGTCTTCCTGTTCAAGGAGGTTCTGGAGAGCCGCTAATGGGACTTCAGCTAGTGTCCTGTCTATAAAGAGGAAAGTCTGCCCATGCTTCAGAAAAGGAAGTCTGGTCTAGCAAGACCTGATTTTGTCCTCGAGTGGATGGAACTGGGGGATGAGAAGCTGAAATGAGCTGGGGTTCCCACCCTCCTCTCCCCCCATAAAACCGAGAGACCCCTGAGGACCAGATCCTCAACTGACCTCAAGAACATAAAATCCTTGGTTAATCTGACCTAACTTTGTGGCCTTAATCGTCCAAAAGGAAAGTACAACCAGAAATAAATAAAGAGTAACACCAGAGAAGCTGTACTGCAGACATAAAACTTGAGATCTTAGTAAAAAGACAAAAAGAAGAAAGATAGAGCACTGTTGTTTGGCATGTCTTCAATTCTTATTGGCAGTTGCATCTGCTCTTTGGCTGCCACTGCTTTTGGCACTCCTCAAGGATATGAGACACAGCTTTTTAACCTTCCATTGTGGACTGAGGACTGCTGAGATACACAGCTTGTGGACTAAGTAGCTAAGGGAATTTTAGCCTCAAGAGAGTATGGACTGCCATTGTTGGACTAACTGGGCTGTATCACGGAGGCCAGTGCAGGGGGATCAAGGCAAGATGCATGTTTACTGGACTTCATTTGGGGGACCATAGGAGGGAAAGACACCAATGTGGAGCACAAGTGCAGGATTGATGGTTGTTTGGGCTTGCCAAGGAGGAGCTGTCGATCACTTACTTAAGGAAAACATGACATCTTTTAGGAGATAAAAAAGAAAAGATAAACAGTTTTCATAAGACAATTTGTGGTCTCGCCACCGGGATTTGTGGCGGGGCCCACTTAATCCTAGGACTACCCATGTGAAAAGCCCATGCAGGAAAGCATACCATGTGTAGGCAGGTTGAGGTTCGAATGCAGAGAGAGATTTTATTCCAACATTTCCACTTCAATATCTATCATGACTCAATTCCTCACTACTCCCCACCCCATGGGTGGGGCCAGGGAGATACCATCGGCTTAGAATCCAGCCCATCTAACTAAGCTTTCCCACATCTCACCCTTTTAATTTTATTATTTTAATTTTTCTGAGAGGCAGGGGAGCCCATGGGTGAAGCTAACAACCCAAAGGATCCTGAGTTTAAAATAGCCAGCTGCTCNGAATGTAAGTAACATTCATGTAAAACCAATTAGCAAGTATCTATGTTCATATTTTGAACAACCCAAGGTTCCCATATTCCAATTAGAGAAGCTTGTATGCACAAGCATGTTGATCAAATAAGAGTCCAGTCTATATTGCTGTAGTCTCATGATTCACCCCAAGCTCTCCGCAGCCCTTACATTCTACCACGCCTCCTCTTCCGCAATTTGTTCCCTAAGCTTTGGGAAAGGGGCACGAGTGGGTGAGAAGCAAAGCAGTCTGTTTTCTCTGGAGATGTCATTTTGGACTCTAGTCTGTTGTTTCCATCCATGGGTTGACAGCTTATCCAGGTTACCTTTTTAATCCTACTAACAAAGCACAAGCAATTAGATGTACAGGCGTTTAAACATTATTATGGCAAGCTAAGCTGTGAGCACAGACACAGATGTTTGATGGTATGCTAATCCACAAACTATGGTTTCTCTATAAAGGGTGACAAGTTCTTATTGTGGCTTATATCATCTCCTAACCACCAGAGGACGCAAGCTTGTGGCATCAGCCATGACTTATTCCTCCAAGGAGAGAGCTAATAGCCAATTAGATTGGCTATTATGTATATATATATGTATACACACACACATGGCTGCCACTGTTGCACAATATCTCCAGGCAGTTGAGATGTAGCTGATACTGACAGAGGAGCCTTGCTTGACTCAAAGAGACCAATATTTTGCTTTACTGCATTAGTGGCCTTTAGTAACACTCTCTGGCATTTCAGAGGCCAACTGCACATTAGCAAGTGATGTCTCAAAACATTTTTTCATGCTTACACCAGGTCTTCGACAACAGGGACTTACCACCTTTCTCCTTGCAGATATCCCATTTTATAGGTAAAAGGCCTTTATAATTTTGGGGGCTTAGATTCCCCAGCTAACGTCTCCTTGGCAGAATAATCCATTTGTGATATCAGAGCTCTCATGTATTAATATATTTTGCTTAAGTACACAGCTTATAAAGACTTTACTATTACATTTGGCTCTAATTTGCAGTTAGGGAATGACTTCATTACCATCACATTTTTTCTTTTCCTCTAAAAGGTAAGAGGTAGGAAGGTTTCTCAGCATCTGTAAGGTAAACTTCATTAGGGCACATTATTAATAGTTAACCCAAATAGAATTCAGAGAGATGCTCAGTGCCTGTGACTCAGGCAATCTGACGTTCCTTTTTCTTTCATATTCAGATGAGTCAACCTCTGCTAGAATTTCCCAGTCTGTCCTGCACAGCCAAACGTTGTACATTTCAGGCATTTAGGTTGGTGCTTTTACCTGTGGGAACATACAAATCTCCTCCCATTGTTAGTTTCAAGACCTCAAAATTTTAAAAAAAATATCAAAAGGTTTGGAATACAGAAGGAATATTATACCACCTTAATTTTTATGATTTGACCTATAAATGATTAAGTTGTCCTACAAGTAAAGGAAAAATGTTACAAAGTCATACTGTATAACACAGAAAAATATAGAGACCATTTGTGTACCTTAACCCCAAAGTTATTGTTGGAAATTCAATACAGATTATGAATAAAACAATTAACATTTTAGATTCCCAGTTAGTTCAAATATATTACAATTTAAACTGCAAACCTTACGAAGTAGATTTTGATAACTGTCTTCCTCCAAGCTCTTGGCCTTCTCCAGGCTTGGCATGAAAACCTGCTTTAAAGATTTTTTAATATCTAGTTCTTAATAATTTTTTTTTACAGTTCTTATGCCCATCAGTTAAATAAAGACTGGCTAGATATGCCCCATGAGAAGTTGTTACCATCATTACCATCCTAATTTTATTTTTTTGTTTTTTGTTTTTGTGGGAACTTCTAGGAAGCTTCCTTTGTCAAACAGATGCAATGCAGTCCTGCTAAGGGGAAAGGGACGCACAGTACCCACTTTGTGGACAGTGTGGGGAACTGTCCTCATTGCATAGAGGACAGTTGGTCACTTCCGTGACCTGACCAGAGAGGTATCTTCCTACTCGGGTCCTTAGACTAGGACAAAGAAACACGATTCCCACTCTTGGCCGAAAGTTTTCACCTGCCCAAGCTCAGGACAGGAATTTCACACCAGCTATTCAGGTTGGTGGTCCACAAAGGGAGCCTTTTTCCAAACCAACTGGCCACCCACGACACCAGAACAAAATGCAGGCCCAGCCTGTATGCACACAAAAAATTTTAAAAATGGTGGCCGTGAATTCCACAATGATGTTAACTGGAATTCAATTATTTTTTAATTTTTGTACCTTTAATTTTTTATTCCCAAATACCCCAAAACTTATTAACACTTTAATACAATGAAAACCTGGTTGCATCTTTGTTTTAGATGTTGAAAGGGCGTAACCAGTAGGTGGCAGTGTAGATTCATTATTTTAAAATTTTTAATAGATAACCCATAACCTTTATTGAAATTGAATTATGTTTTGGCTGTTTAATATAAATTTGCGTCTTGAGAAGGAAGGGCCATGATCCAACTCAGAGGCTATATTTTTACTGGTATCATAGCTGTTAACATTATAACATACTTAGAACACATAGCTGTTAACATTATAACATACTTAGAACACAGTAACTGTTAACATTATAACATAGCTGTTAACACATAGCTGTAACAGTATGATGTGTGCACACACATCCATACACACATGTGTGTGCGCACATACATGCACACATACATACATAATAAAGATTTGTTGGGTTGACCTGTAAGGGAAAAAAGTCATATTGTTTGATGTCCAATGAAAAATATGAAATTTTTATAATTTGTTATAGGGTTATTTTTACATAATTAGAACAAATCAGCAACTGTCCTAGTAATACATGAAACAGCTGAGATCCATATGCCACCTCCTAGGCCCATTTGCAACCATTTGCCTTCAATTAACTATACCTAAAATTTACTATTCTTTCCTTATCCTATCCCTTCTGGTTAATTATGCCTAAACTCTACCTATGCTATTTACAAATCTAAAGATTGAGGATTTCCAAAAGTAGACAGGCCTGATCCATCATGTCTTATTATTAAGGACTTTAGAATAATAATCCATAATCACAATTACAACCATTATTAATTATTATTAATTATCAATAATTAGCATTAACCATTATTAGTCACAAGAATCACTAATAATTATTATGAGTAATTGTCAATAATAGCTAACAATTTACCATTAGACTGAATTTTTTCAATTATTATTAATAATTATATTCAACAACAATAACTATAACCATTAATAACAATTACTAATAATTAACAACAATCTATCATTAAACTGAATAATATGCATACTATAAACCCAATTAAAAATTGTTAACACTAAGGGGTATAAAACAAACATTTTTTATGAATTGAATCTATTTTTGTTTAGAGTTAGCTAAATAGATTTAAACCCGTAGGATTATAATGAATTAAAAGTGGGAACTCACATTCACTCACACATACACACAGCTTGAAGATTGGCTTAAAGGAACATAAAACAATTTTATTTAAAAATTTCTCATTTAAATTGAACCAAAATATCAATTTACGTTGTTAAAGAGACTTTTACCAATGCTCCTTAAAAAAGACAATTTATCGGATCAAGTTTGTTGTTAGAACTTCAAGGCCTTTAAATTCTGCTACAAATCCATCTATCTTGTTTCCAAAGTGCTGAAATCAAAAGGATGTTACCTAAAATCAAAATTTAGTGGGCATGGTTTAGATACCATGTGTTCAGTAAGCAGCTGGAATGCATGCACAGCAGGCAGGCTTATGGCGCCAGGCCAGAGCTCAGACCACGTGTGATCTAGAATTCTGTGAGAAGATATTTTTAAGGTGAAACACATTTAAAAGGAGCAAGATAAAATTAAGTCAATCATATCTAGGGTATCCGGGTTTAAGTAAGAATATTAAATTTAAGTTAAGCATGCTGAAATGGATTTGAATTACTGTTAGAAATAAAATAAATCCCAACTTTGGATCTACAAATAGCCAGCAGGTTTTAGGTAAGAAGTTAGATTTAGAGAAAACTCATAAGAAGACAAGAGAGCAACGCACTTTTATCTAAAAACAGATTTTGTACACAAAATTTAAGAGAAAAATGACCAATGCTTGAAATTATCTTGAAGAGGCTGCTCTTGGGGGAGGGAAGTTCTGTGAAAGGCCTTAGTTTGCAACATAAAGACGTGTGCTCAGGTTGAGCAGAGCTACCAGGAGAAAATCTACATATGAACAAGATTGGAACTGAACTTGAGGAGCCTGCAGCAGGAGTCTTTCTTTGGGGGATGGGATTTAAAACCAGAAAGTTTTTCAGACCTGTAGAATTATGAAAAATTGTTTTAAGGCCAAGCATAACTGCTAAGACTTAATATTAAATTCATCCTTGAGGTCACTGGCTTTTATAGCCTGCAAGAGTGACCATGCCAGGAGGCACATGCCTGGTAGGCACTGGATGCTCCCTCTGAACCAAATCAGAGGCAGGATCTCCACATATACAAAGCCATATGCCCTCAGACTGCAATCCCATTCACCAAAACCAGCCAGAAAGATGGCTCCACCACAACAGATAGATATCAGGAGAGAGAGAAGAAAAAGAAGAAAAGGGCAAGATTTAGGGTTATGCATACCTAAGTTGTTAATGTTTCCTTCTGTCCCAAGTTTGGACACCATTTGTGGTGTTGCCGCTAGGAATTGTGGCAGGGTCCACTTAATCCTAGGGCTACCCATGTGGAAAGCCCATACAGGAAAGCATACCACATGTAGGCAGGTTGAGGTTCCAATGCAGAGAGAGATTTTATTCCAACATGTCCGCTTAAATATCCATCATGACTCAATTTGTCACTACTCTTCAGTGGCTAGGGAGGTACCATTGGCTTAGAATCCAGCCCATCTAACTAAGCTTTCCCACACAATTGTTTTTTGCCAATTTACATACTGTAAACTTTGAAATAAAATATTTTAATGTATTAAAATAATTTATTTATGGAGGTTGGATAACAGGTCATGGCATGCTTATGGAGGTAAAAGTATAAAGTGCAACAATCAGTTTTCTCCTCACCATATGTGCATCCCTTAGGTTGAGGTTCTCAAACTCGGTGGCAAGCATGTTCATCTACTGTGCTAGTTAGTTTTTGTTACCTTGATAAAAACTGAAAAAAATCTGAAAAGAGGGAACCTCAATCAGGGCATTCCATCTAGCTGACTGGCCTGTGTCTATGTCAGTGAGGGTGAGGCTTTATCTTGATTGCTATGGTGTAGGAGGACTCAGGCCACTCTAGGTGGTCCATCTTAGGCAGCAAAGCCTGCACTGATAAGAAAATCAGCTGAGTTGGGCATGGTGGCTCAAGCCTTTAATTCCACACTAGGAAGGCAGAGGCAGGCAGATCTTTGTGAGTTCAAGGCCAGCCTGGTCTACAGAGCAAGCTCTCGGCCAGTGGGACTAAAGGGAGACCCTTTCTCAAAAAAAAAAAAAAAAAAAAGAATGTTGAGCAAGTCCAGGGCAGGGCAGCTGTAAGGAGTATTTCTCCAGAGATATTTTGCTTCAATTTTTGCTTCAAGAGCATAAGCTTGTACGTTGATTTTCCTCAATGATCGATTGTAAAGTGTAAGATGCAATAAACTCTTTCCTCCATAAGTTGCCTTTGAAAAGAATATCTTATTAGTTTTATTTTGGGGGGCAATATTGTATTGCCTACATGTGTGTAAGTACACCTGTATTGTGCAATGCTCATGGAGGTCAGAGTAGGGTGTCAGATCAGCTAGAACTGGAGTTACAGACATTTGTGAGTGCTGGGAAAGGAACCTGGGTTCTCTGTAGGAGCAGTCTTAACCATTGAGCAATCCTTCCAGGGCCCATATGTTGCTTTGCAGTTTAGCATAGCAGCAAAGCAGCAAAGTAGAACACCCACTTAGCCAATCTCTCAATCCCTTGATTCTTCATTTCTTTGAGTTTACTATATACCAACCTGACAATTGCCAATCATTCATTCAGATAAAATATTTCTCATTGAAGATAGAGGAAAAGAGAGACAATAAACAAATGTGAATTTCAGGGTTTGTGTGTGTGTGCCTCTGTATGTGTGTCAGTAAGCAGACTGGATCTGATTATCCTCCAGCCCCCAAGTGTTGGGATTGCAGAGACAAAACTACATACATGTCTTTTTTTTCTTCACCTCAGGTCCATAAGTATGTATAGCAAATACCTTATTGACTTAGCTACCTTCTCAGGGCTAGTTCAGATTTTTGATGTTGGAACACTTGCATGAACACTGTGATTGATTCTTAATTTGATTGGATTTAAGAACACCTAGGATATTAGTAAAGCCCTCTTCTGGATGTTTCCAAGAGGGAGTTTCTACAGATAGATCACAAAAACTACGACCTTCATTAAAGACTTCGAATCAGAGATGGTTTCTAACGTGTGCACTCTATAGCAAGGTGGTTCATGGTACAAGATTAACTTAAAGAAGTCGTCACTGCTGAAGTGTTCTTGAAGATTCTATTTTGAGACTGTTCTCCCCTACCCACTGTACCCTCTATGTGTCTCTGCTTCCTAGCGTCCATGAAGTGGGCAAGTCTGCTACACAGTGTCCTTCCACTATGTGTGAACGCCATGTGTTTCCACCATGATGCTTTACCTGCCATAGCCCAAGTCAATATAGACAAGTGACCATGGAGTCAAGCCTCTCAAACTAAGCCAACAGAAAACTTTCCTCCTTTCAAATTTGTTTTGTCACGTGTTTGATACAGTCATAGAAAGGTGATTAACACATTCATAATGCGATATCTTAGAAATAAGATTTGTGCCTGTATTTATGTGTACTTTATGCACACAATTTCAGGCTAACTTTATAAACACCAAAGAAACAAACCACTTTAATACCTATTGAGCCCTTATGGCACTGCCTCTGTGTGCATGGGTGTGGGAGTAAAAAGTTTTAGTAGGACTGCACTTTCAGAGATGGTCAAATATGGAATTTTTTATTTGTATTCTAAGCACTTCAATAATTTTATGTTTTGGAGCATTAATGTTTGAATGTTCAGGTTGGGCATCCTCAAACTCCGTAGACAAAGAACAGCAATTCTCTCATCCTCTTAGTTGTATGAGGAAGCACTCCAAATTTCTGATTCCTAAGACTGATGCAGATGTTAGCAGACACAGATTGTGCCCTGGATAATTTTGGTGTAGGTGAGTCAGAATGTTCTTTTTCATCCTGGCAAAAACTCAGACAAACCAATGACCAGAACTGACACCTTTTCTCCATGAAGTATCTCCATGAATAGCAAAATACTTCAGGTACCATCTCTAGAAAGACATCTGGGGAAGGAATAAAATTATTTAGGGACTGCTGCAGCATATATATTGCTAGAATTTACATATGATTTTATTACACGCTTCCATTAATCAGGGGGAATCAAAATTTAATGCACTTACAAAGAAATATTTCATTAATGGTATCCATCCAAGACATTGGACTTCCTACACTTTTGTAAAGCATTGGTAATATCATGGCTAATAATGGCAACAGTGGTGACAGTAAACTAAATTGCAAAAGAACTAGTAAAACATTTAAATTCATGCTATGGTTTAGAAAATACAAATGGGGTTGACTGAGGAGGGTTGCTCAGTCACAGGTCAGTCAATAAGGTGAATGCAGAACAAACATGAGCACCTGAGTGTGGGTGCTAAACTCTCATGTAAATAGGCACATGTGTGAGTGCGTGTGTGTGTGTGTGTGTGTGTGTGTGTGTGTGTCTGGAGCTGGGTGGTAGGGACAGGATTTCTGTGGTTCTCTAGCCATATCATCTAGCCAAATCAGTGTTCAGTGCAAGATTCTGTTTAAAAAAATATGGTGCAGAGTGATAGAGGAAGACTTCTGACTGAATCGTTTCACTCCATAGGACCATGCAAATGCATACATATTTGTTCATGCTCATGAACTTCAATACATGAATATAACATACAAAGTAGCATGTACATACACATGCAGGCAAACAATGATCATACTATGGATTAAGATTAGCTAATTAATTGCCCTGTAATAACAATTAAGGAGATGCAGGGTGCTGCTGTAAAGTACAGTTTTAGAAGGATTCTCCAGGTACTTTATTTCAACTTACATGTATTTTCTAAACAGATAGAGAACAAAGACAATAATAATTGCAGGGAGTGTTATTCAAGTTCAGAAACCTAAGAACTAACTCCACCATCATAACCTTCCCTAATATTTTGAGTTCTGCTATATCCAGGATTCGCCCTTTCCCATGCATGCCAATTGATATCTTGCCCCATGCTAAAAAACTATAAACATGAATTATAAATACCACAGTTATGTAGCAGCATCAACTTTTCAATTAAAATATAATAATGTTTGAAATATTAAAGTAAATCCAGTTTTCAGTCAATCCTGAAAATTGTTAAGAGCATTTTAAATCTTTTAAACATTTAGAATTTGATCTTTTCAATAAGTGTCCACAGTGTAAGAAATCTGAGTGTTTCCAATTCAAATAAGATAGCAATATACATACCTAGAAAGAAGAAAGGTTTCACAGTTTCATGAGATTCCAATGGCTCCTGTCCCAAGTGCGAATGAAAATGAAATATCTGTTCTAATATATTTTACATATTGTTTTGGTTTGCTTTCTGTTGCTGTGATTAAAATAAATAAGATACTCACTGGCCCCAGAGAGAGGAGGCAACTTGGTACCTGGGGAATAGGTGAGCACAACACCAGGTGGGCCCATCATTCCCCTGGGCATGGCCTTTTGCCTGCCAGCCAGCCACATCTGGCCCAGCATGCACAGTGGTGAGGTGGAGTCATACAGCCAGCCAGACACTCACCAGACCCAGAAAGAGGAGGCAGCTTGGCACCTGGGGAATAGGTGAGAACAACTCAAGGGGGTTGGGGGGCTCATCAATGCCCTGGGCATGGCCTGTTGCCTGTCAGCCAGACATAGCTAGCCCAGTGTGCACAACAGCAGGTTGGAATCACCCAGCCAGCTGAACACCCACCAGGTCCAGAGGCCACTGGCAAAATGGGCACCCAGCCCTCTTAAGCTCCAATGAGGTTATCTTATTGAGAACAGATGTAGCAACACCCCAGCACAAAGCAGGTGCACACTCATCAGGGAGCTGATCAGATTGTTACCTCAGGACCTCTGGAGAGCCTCCAGACCAGAAAGGGAAGAGCCACATGAACCTCCCAACATATAACCAAGAAGGAAAACTGGAAAGCTAACACAACCAGCCCTCCATAAACCAAGGAGAAGACAATGAATATATCTGCAGGAAACAAGCAAATTAAGCTTTCAATGAAGTGAAGAAACATTTGAGATTCGCACCAGAATACAGACAATAAAACAAACCCACATGCCAAAAAAAAAAAAAAAACAAAAAAAAAAAAAAAAAAAAAAAAAACTACATGGAAAAACCACATAATAAATCTCCATCAGATGCTACCAGTTCTATAGAAGATCCCTACAAGAGATCTTGCTGGAAGGAATCTAGGACATAGATCTTAGAAGATCAATCATAGACATAATCAAATAAATCAAAGAATATAAAGAACAAATCAGAGAACTAAAAGGAGAGAATGAAGAACACAGGAAGGAACTGGAGGGAAAGAATGACAAACTCTAGAAGGAACTAGAGGGAGAGTATGACAAACTCTGGAAAGAAATAGAAACACTGAAAAGATCCCATGCTGAAATGAAAAGGGAAACAGACCAGTGAAACAAGGACCTACAAGAAGAGAATGACAAACTCCAAACCAAACTTCCACATCATAGGGTTAGAGGAAGGACAAGAATTCCATGACAATGGTATTGGTCAGATCTTCAACAGAAAAATAGAAGAAAATTTCCCAAAACTGAAAAGGGAAAAACCCATACAAATACAAGAAGCACATAAAACTCCAAATAGACAAAATCAGAAAAGAAATTCACCACACCATATCATAGTTAAAACACTAGACACCAAAAGCAAAGACAAGATACTGAAAGCCACAAGAGAAAAGCAGCAAGTTACATATAAAAAAAAAAAACAATCAGAATTACAGCTGACTTCTCAGTGAAAATGAAGAAAACAAGAAGAACGTGAACTAATGTACTCCCAGTACTAAATGACTATACATGCCAACCCAGATTACTATACCCAGTAAAAATGACAATTATAGTTAAAGAAGAAAGAAAAATGTTTCATGACATAAACAAGATGAAAGAATATATGTCCAAAACCACAAACCTTCAGAAAATAATCGAAGCAATTCAAAAGACAGAGGAAATGAGCACCTAACCCCAAGCAGCTAGAGAGAGAAATTAATAAAATATAACTATGAAAATATAAACCTAGACGAAGCATGCAAACAGAAAATAAGGTGAAAGGAAGAAACACACATGTCTCAATAATAATCTTACATATTAATGGTCTAAACTCCCCAATAAAAAGACATAGACTGGGAGAATGGATTAGGAAACAGAATCCATCTATAAACTGTCTGCCACAGTTCAATGAAGCTCAATATCAATACCAGGATAAGTCCTACTATCTGCAAGAACACATGGAGACTAAACAACAAACTCCTGCATAATGAATGAGTCAAGGAAGAGATAAAGAAAGAAATAAAAGCATTCGTGGAACTAAATGAAAATGACAACACAACACAACAAAACCTGTGGGATATTTTAAAAGCAGTCCTATGAGGGAACTTTATAACCCTGGGTGCCTACATTAAAAAATCAGAAAGAGCACAAACAAACGATCTAACACTGAAACAAAAAGCACTTGAGAAACAAGAACAAATGAACCCCAAACTCAACAGACAGGAAGAAATTACAAAAATCAGAGCAGAAATCATTGAAATAGAAACAACAAAAACAATACAAAGAATAAATGAATCCAAGAGTTGGTTCTTTGAAAGGATAAACAAGATGGACAGACCTCTAGCCTGGTTAACTAAAAGAAAAAAAAAAAGAACAACTCCAAATCCATAGAATTTGTGATGAAAAGGGAAACATTACAATGGACAATAAAAAGATCCAGACAATCATAGGAGAATACTTCAAAAACCTATACTAAATTTGAAACCCTAAGCGAAATGGATGGATATCTGAAATCCTGTAACTCACCAAAGCTTAACCAAGAACAGATTGACAGCCTAAACAGACACACAATATTTGAGGAAATTGAAAATGCAATAAAAAACCTACCAAACAAAAAAAGCCCAGGCCCAAATGGTTTCATGGCAGAATTCTATAAAACATTTAAACAGGACTTACAACCATTACTACTCAAACTGTTCAGAAGAATACAAACAGAGGGAAATCTCCCAAATTCCTTCTATGAAGCTAGCATTACCCTAGTACCCAAACCAGGCAAAGATACAACCAAAAAAGAAAAATAGCTATAGGCCCATCTCATTAATAAACATAGATGCAAAAATACTCAACAGAATACTTGCAAACCACATACAGACCCACATAAAAAAATCACCCATCATGACCAAGTTGGATTCATACCAAAGATGCAGGGATGGTTCAACATATGTGAATCAATAAATATCATAAAACACATAAATGGAATGAAAGACAAAAACCACAAGAACACCTCAATTGACAAAGAAAATGTATTTGACAAGATCCAACATCCCTTTATGTTTAAAGTTCTAGAGGGATTGGACTGGAAGGAACATTCCTCAACATAATCAAAGCCATATACAACCAACCCACAGCCAACATCATCCTAAATGGAGAGAAGTTAGAAGCATTCCCATTAAAGGAAGGAACCTGGCAATGCTTCTCCCTATCACCACTCCTCTTCAATATAGTGCTTGAAATGTTTGATAGGACAATAAGCCAAGAAAGAGAAATTAAAAGAGCATTAATTGGAAAAGAGGAAGTCAAGCTATCCCTTTTTGCAGACAATATGATAGTTTACCTAAGGGATGATAAAACTCCACCAAAAACCTCCTATAAATAATAAAGACTTTCGGTAAAGTGGCAGGATCCAAAATTAACCTAGATAAATCAGTAGCCTTTCTTTACACCACCAACAAGCAACAGAGGAAAAAAAAAAGTCCTTAATTTCATTTGGAAAAACAAAAGACCCCCAATAGCCAAAGCAACACTGAGCAATACAGGGGGAATCACTATATCAAACTTCAAAATATATTACAGGGCTATAGTCGTAAAAACAGCCTGGTACTGGCAAAAAACAGATCTATAGACCAATGGAACAAGATTGAAGATATAAACGTGAGCTCATACAATTTCAGCTACCTCATATTTGACAAAGGCGCCAAGAAGACACAACAGAGGAAAGACAGCAATGGTGTTGACAAAACTGGATCACCACTTGTAGAAGAATAAAATTAAATCCCTACATCTCACCCTGTACAAAAACCAACTCCAAATGGATCAAAGACCTCAATGTGAAACCCGAAACTCTGAAGGTGATATAAGAAACTGTTGGCAGCAACCTACAAGACATAAGGGTAGGAAAAGACTTTCTAAATCAGACAGCAGCTGCACAGGAAATAAGGTAGACAATTGACAAGTGGGACCTCATTAAACTCAAAAGCTTCTGTACAGCAAATGAAACAATCAGTGAAGTGAAAGAGAAACCCCACAGAGTGGGAGAAAACCTTCACTGCTGATACATCTGACAGAGCATTAATTTCCAGAATATATAAGCTACTCAAAAAAAGAAAGACATAAGAAAACAAATGACCCATTCAAGAGATGGACTAAAGAGCTGAACAGAGACTTCACAAGTTAGGAAGTAAAAATGGCTGAGAAACATCTTTAAAAGTGTTGAACATTGTTAATAATTAAGGAAATGCAAATTAAAACCACTCTAAAATATCATCTCACTCCAATAAGACTGGCTAGGATCAAGAAAACAAATGATACCAAATGCTGGAGAGGTTTTAGGGAAAGGGTAACACTCATCCACTGCTGGTGGGAATGTAAACTCCTACAACCACTATGGAAAGCAGTGTGGAGAACCATTAAAAGACTCAAAATGAGCCTACCACCTGACCCAGTTATACCACTCCTAGGTATATACCCACAAGACTCATCCCACTGCAGAGATTCATGCACATCCATGTTTATTTCAGCTCATTTCATGATAGCAAAGAGTTGGAACCAACCCAAGTGCCCTTCAACTGATGAGTGGATACAGAAAATATGGTACATCTACACAATGGAGTTCTATGCAGCAGTAAAGAAAGATGACATCATGAACTTTGCAGATAAGTGGATGGAACTAGAAGATAAGTGAGGTAAAACAATCCCAGAAAAATAAATGATGAATGATATCCCTCATTTGTGGATGGTAGCATCAAGTAAGGTAAACTGACTAACATTAATATTATATTTCTCTTTATCTAAAAGCAACTGTGCTCTTAGAATGTGAATCCCTTAATGGGCTCTAGAATTAACCTACTTATATTCAGACTTTATAATTTTGGTACAAGGGTGGAGGGTAGGTATGCATATTTTAGAGCAATATAAAATAAAAAGGGAAAATGTGAATCTAGAAATATGATTTGTAATAGCATACAGTTTATTTTCAGATGACATGATTTTAGTATATGTGTGACATATGTAAATGCATATTTTGAAACAATACAGATGGGAGGGAATGGCAACTAAAGAACTGGGACAGGGAAATGACTGAATTAGTAGATTTCTTCCTGCCCTGCCAAATAATCTTCTGCTTTGAAAAACTTTGGAAATACTCAGAAGGGGAAACAGGACATGTATGGCAGACTGCATGAACTTGAGAGGGGCATGGGGCATGGAGGGGAAAATGAGTCTGGAATGAACTGAGTAATGATGTATGAAATGCACAAAACTTCAATAAAATATTAAAAAATAAAGTTGCAGGACACAAAACAAAATGAAAGAAAAACAAAACAAGAACAACAACAACAAAACCAAAAACATGACCAAAGTGATTTGGAATGGATGTATTTGACTTGAACTTTCATGTCACAGTCCACCTTTGATGCAAGTCAGGGTAGGGACAGAAGGTAAAGTCATGGAAGAACATTGCTCAATAGATTTCTCCCTCACTTTTGTTCACAGAGCATTCTTTCCCACCTGCCTAGAAATATGCCTTCCACAGTGGGCTGTGTGGCCTCACATTAATCATTAATCAAGATAATTTCTCACAGGCCAATACAATCAGGCAAATCCCTCAACTGATATTCTCTCAGATGTGTCTTATTGACAACAGAACTTAACTCAGACACATACTGTTAGTTTTGAAAGATGAATTTCAAGGTAACTCACAATTCTTTTCATTGGCTAGAGGAAGACACAATTTAAAACCGAGAAATTAACACCAATTTTCACATAGAAGTACTCTTTAGCCTAGCAGTATTATTTTATAAATAAACTGGCCAATTCTTACTTCGTTTATGTCCTCAGTGGAAATAACATAATGTTTCGTCCCATTTTTAATGATTTTTTTCATTATGCAAAATGTATTCCAAATATGCCTATAACTACAATGTTTTTTTTTTTTTTTTTTCTTTTCAAGACAGGGTCTCCCTGTAGCCCCAGCTGTCCTGGAACTCACTCTGTAGACCAGGCTGGCCTTGAACTCACNACTACACTGTTTTTTTTTTTTTTTTGTCTTTTCAAGACGGGTCCCCTGTAGCCCCAGCTGTCCTGGAACTCACTCTGTAGACCAGGCTGGCCTTGAACTCACAAAGATCCTCCTGCCTCTGCCTCCCAAGTGCTAGGATTAAAGGCGTGCGCCACCATGACCAGCTTGTTTTTTAAAACCTTACTGGCCAACTGTTGCAGTTTGAATTAGAAATGTTGTCCATAGGCTCACATCCTTGAAAACACTGTCCCCAGCTCATGGTGCTCTTTGTGAAGGTTGTAGGACATTCTGGAGGTGAAGCCTGTCTGGAGGAGGGGTGTCATGAGGAAAGGGACTTGTTTCATAGCCTGGCCCCACTGAGCTCTACAGGGTTAATAGGCATGCATAAGTGGAAGAAATAGTCCCTTCTTAGGTAGCTGTCCCATCTCTGCACAACATTGTCCTCAGAAATATAGCAAATATCTGGAAAGCCTCCTAGCTATGCACCTTGACTAATTTTGGCAAGGAATATGCATTGTAAATAGATAGGGTGATGCAAACTGTGGTTTAATGTCACTCCACAACACCACAATGGCCCTGGGAAAATTACACTCCACAGTGTATCCAGTTTTGGATTCTATCTATAGTGCTTCACAGCTTTCAATGCTGCATTCTATCCTCCATATCAATAGAGCATAGCCTCTTACCAAGCAACAGAGGCACACTCAAGAGCGTGGATGGAAAAGCTACCTCAAGATTCCATGCTGTCTTGATGAAAACTGTTGTGTTTCCCTTTTGGTTCTATCATGCTATGAAAGATGAGCTCAGCAGAAGGAAGAGTCTTGTTGGCAATACATGAACTCAGTGGAGAAAGATTTCACACACACCCCCAAGATGTGATCTTGATGGAGTGTAGAGTTGGCCACCCACCTGGGATGCCGTGATATGACTGACAGGTGCCCAGTGCAGTCTACAGTGGGGTGCAATGATGTCAGTGATGGGAGCAAGCCAACTTGCATAAACCGCGTCCAAGTCTTTAGATCAAAGAGTACATAAACATGTTTGGATTTCACCAAGCCAGTGCTCTGATTGCAGAGAATTTTCCCAATGTAATATATACAATGCATTTTACACATACTTATAATAGATAGCACCAATTTTTTTGTCTGTGTGCAATTTCTGAACTTCGTTACTAAGGACAAAAACAAAGCCAAGAATGTTGATTGTTTAGTGTCACTTATGACATCCCAAAGCCTTCTATTTGAAATGTTCACATTATTTTTTATTTAAAAGTTGGACAATATATTATTTGATGTAAGGATAAAAATGGTTAAAAAATCCAGCAAAAATTTTAGTTTCCAAATCCCTATGCATAATTAACATTAGACATCTGGCCATCTTTCTATAAATTCTATTCATAAATTCAATGCAAGGATGGCTTTTTTGTTTTTATTTAATTTTGAAAACAAATGTGAAAGTGTGCATGTATTGTGGGAGGAAGATTCTAAAACTGCACCCACTGTGCCACTGTAGTTGCTGGAATCTGTGCTAGGCTCTGAAGTCTATAATGGTGTTACACATCATGCTAACATAGGGAGATTATCTGAGTACCTTTTTCCTTACCTGATGTGGCCCTGTCTGGGAAGTACCAGAAGTCCAAGGGACATGGAGTGGTAGGAACTGACTATTGATATGTGGAAGAACAAAGAGGTCATGTGGAAAGGAATGCAGTATGCCTTCACATGTTCATGATGGAGCTGAGCTGTTGCCACAAACACCATAGGGTTAACAAAGCTGAACACAGATACTCTAAAGCTTTTGCATTTATGTTTAATCAATTATGTATGCATGTTGGGATATGTATTAGCTATTTTCTCTTGCAGTAATAAGACACCATGACCAAGGCAACTTACAGGAAGAAGGGTTTATTTGACTTTATGGGTGGAAGGTTAAGAGTCCATAATGGAGGGGGAGGCATCGTGAAAAAGGTTGCCAGAGCAGAGAGTCAAATAACCACATGTTCTAGGAGGCACATGAACCAGAGAAAGATTGGAAATCCAACAAGGATTAATAACTCTCAAAGCCTGCCCCCAGGGAAGTGCTTCTTCCTGTATGTCTAGATATCCCCAAACAACATCACAAACTGGGGAACAAGTGGTCAAATACTTGGAGAGTACAATCCACATTATCATTCAAACCCCAACATTCCACTCACTCCCTGGTCCCCATAGGCTCATGACCATATGAAATGCAAAATGCATTTAGTCCACCTTCAAAAATCCCCCATACTCTTTACCAGTTTCAATACTATTCAAAACTCCAAAGTCTCTTCTGAGATTCAAGGCAAATCTCTTAATTGTAGGCCCTTGTAAAATCAAAAGACAAATGGTTTATGCCCAATATAATGTCTGTCTCGGCTTCTGGTCCTCCCAAAATGAAAAAGAGCTTATCCCACATGTTCCTGCTTCCATAATGTTCTACCCAAAGAAATTGAGCCAGGTAACCATGGATTGGCATTTTCTGAAGCTCTAAACTAGGATAAATCTGTAGTCCCTCAAGTTGTTTCTCTCATGAACTTAGAGCAACCAGAAAATCACTAATAGAAATTGTAATATGTAATATATACTGATCTCAAAGATTTACAAAGCAAGAAATGGACTGGAAATCAGTACCAGTAATTCTACCCGTAATTGATTGCAAGATGAAATTACAAAATAAGGTAAAATAAAATATACTATTTCACAGTTTCAGCCATCTCTCTCTCTCTGTCTCTCTCCCTCCCTCCCTCCCTCCCTCCCTCCTTCTCTCTCTCTCTCCCTCCCTCCTTTCTTCCCTTCCACCCTCCCTCTCTGGCAGCAAGCATTTTACCAACACAGTCATTTACCCATCCTATTTTTTTTTAATTTTTTAATGTGACTACCAGAACTTTTCAAAGTATAGGGGTGCCTCAAATTTAGGTTTATGTTTTAATTTCATTAGAAAAAAAGGATCATCAGACCAATAAAAAAATTTAAAGTGTTCTTTCCAGGTTTCACTGAAAACTCTCAAATACAATACCGGCAATTTATCAAGGAGATGTTTGAATTTCCTATAGACTGTTCTAAATATTCCAGCATGTCAGCGGTACTGAAATCTCATATGTGAAATCATCCAAATTTGAAAGTTTCTGCACAGTGGCATGATTCCATGAATGGAAATTTCCACAACTAAAGTCAGGTGCCTGGTTCTGTCAAAATGCAGGTAGACTAAAGATATGGTAAACAGTGCCTTCATGGTCTGTATACAAGGAAAATATGCAACATGCATGGAATTCATGCTTAGATTGTGTTCCATTTCTTTTTCTTTTATTTTATTTTCTTTTTTCTTTTCTTTTTAGTTTCTTTGAGACAGGCTCTCACTTTTAGTCCCAGCTGAACTGGAGCTCACTCTATAGACCAGGATAGCCTTGAACTCAAGAGAACCATCTGCCTCTGCCTCCCTAGTGAGTGTGCCACCATACCCAGCCTGATTGTGTTCCATTTCTAAGAGAGCGTCGAGCACAACTAAATCTGTAGCAATCTGGGAAAGATTAAAACAGAAACTTCTGGAAAAAAGATTTTTGACCTGTACAGAAATATGTAAAAGCTTGTCTGGTTCACTCATGGATTTGCCTACAAACAGCCTCTCCAATTTCCAGCATAGCATATCATAGCATATCATATTCACATGAAGCTGCAGGCCAAACAGGAACAGTATAGATAATTTTCAGATTAGTATAGCAAGCCTCAGAGTGGTCCTCTACATTCACTGATAGTAATGCTGGGCAGGTGAATGGCACCTTTGCTTACATGGGGATACATAACATGAACACACCATGATACATCTGTCCCTGGCATCATAAATGTGTCTTCACTCTCCTTAAGAGCCAGTGCCTCTGAGGCACTCCAAAGTCTACTGAAGATGAAAGGAATGTACATGTGATCTCTGCTTGTACAAAGGCAAAGAAAGCTCTGACAATTATGAGACGGTCCATAGAATCATCCTTTGCAGAACCAAGCTATGACTAAGGATGAAATTTGGCTTCATCTCTTCAGCTGAACCCAGGATATACAGCTCCCAACCCAGGTACTTAGAGGGAGACATTTTACTTGGAGTTGTGGGCTGTTTTGCTGATTTTAAAGAAATTAGTTGTCTCCCAATCTGAATATTGACTTGTTATAGAAACTAATGAGAAAAACACATTTCTGATGAAGCAATCAATTTTGGCACAATCAATGACTTCGCTGTCTTCATGTTTCTACCTTATGTTCTCATTTATATAATGGTTCAAATTACATGGTGAGGGACAAGTTCATATGACCCTGATGTTTTAGAAATACTGATAGAAATAACTTGCTGTGAAATGGATTGCTTACCCTAGGGAATGGGAGATCAATGTCAGGTCAGAGCTGATTCCTGCTCTTATTGGACAATGTTAGCAAATCATCTATGGCATTAGCTTCAATTGACTGACCCCAAACTACATTCCAGCATGTTAATTGTAGAAATGATGAATACCTGATAAAAGATAGGTCAAAATTAATGTTTAGCACCTCAAGAATGTACAACACAATGAGCCTAACTCTGGATCTGCAATGATATCCTATTACCATACCTTGTAGAAAGATCATATTTTACTGACAGTGTGCTGTGACTTTCAGACCAATCTTATTTTGTATTTTTGCCCTTCAATCGGAACTACTCAGCCACTTCCTGTGATACAATGCAGCTCCAGTCTCATGGTTAGTTAGTAGGACAAATGCTCAACCACTGAGCTCCAACACTGTTGAAATGACGTCATTTTTTGTTGGTGAATACACTAAGCACATCTTAACCTCAAAATCTGTTACAAATGTCGTGGAGGGAATGTATGTTTCTTCCTCATAACCAAGTTACATAGATCTTGAGATGCCTGGGTATGACAAAGAGGTCTTGGGTTTAGGAAATGACTATTGTCTCATGCTTAGAGGTGCTTCTTAAAAGTGAAGTGATATGCAAATGACTCTCATTACAGCAGCATTGGACAACACTCTAAATAATACTCAAACCCTCCCTTGTGTAAGAGAGGCCCACATTGACTCCATTTTGAGTATAGCCACCATTTCAAACAGTCACTGGAACCTGCTCAATTTGAGAGAAAAGGTCAGTTGCTCAAAGTTTATGGGCAAATGACCTTTTCTGGATGAGGTCAGTTGCTCAAGACCTCAAGAATAGCTAAATTAAACTTGTTAAATATAACTGCTGGTATGTGAAGGCAGATGGACTGACCCAACATTTCCTCATTCCAGTCGCAGGAATGTCTAATGATAACTGTTGGTATGTGGGGGCTGGTGGGCTGATCTAACTGTAAGATGTAACCCTGCTATTATCCAATAAAGCTAGAAGTTACCCAAACCCTGCTAAAATTTCCCTGGACCCTGTATAAAAGGGTCTGCAAGCCAAGTTATCGGGGTCAGAGCATTTTTCTTCCCGCCCAAGCATGCTGGTTTACCTTTTTCTGAAATAATGTCTTGGATTTCCATTCTTTTGTGTGTCTGGTGTGGATTCTCAGACCTTAACATTTGGTACCTGTATTTATTTAGTATTTAATTCTCATATAAGTGCCAATGCACATGAAACTGTCTTTGGTAAACAACATAATCAACATGGGAACATGATCTAGGCACAAATGAGATTTGGCTTTTTTACCTGGTTTATATTGCCAAATAAAATATCAGGAAGTTATCCTCACAGACCATGACTTAGTTACTCCTTGGTTCTTTTCAGTTTCCTCCTTCTCTTCAACTTCATAAAGGCTCAATTATCTATGTAACATGAGTATGCCAGTCTGAATTACAGGCTGTTTAGGTTATAACCTGTAAGACAGGTAGGTTCTACATGTGACCTACTGCCACCTCTTCCCATTTATGAGGATCTTCATTCTCTGGTCCCAATTGACGTCTCCATAAAATACAGTATGTAATAGTTGTCTATTTTATCATCTATGCACAAAAATACATTTGGTTCAACTCAATAGCAAAATATAAATAAATCATTCTCTGCAAAATATATTTTTAGAGGTTGCTGAGAAAATTGTAATTCTAAACTCCATGAAAACATTGATGAATAAACACATGTCCCACCCCTCTTCACATACACACACTTATAGTATCTCACAGAGTTTTAAACGTCTCTGATAACTACAATCTTATTTAAATGTAGGTAGTTAGGAACTTTCAGCCATTTATTAAATATATGCAACTTCTATATGGCCATGGAAACCTGTGGTGTAGGCCCTTCATCAACTAACCTTAAGGGTATAAAAAGTGTAAGACATTAATTCAAATCTGAGGGACTAATTACCCTTCTCAACTATACACTGCAATTTTTAGTTTCTACCTGTAATATGGGCAGAAGTATTTAATTATTCCAATGGTATTCAACAAAAATAATCTTACAGGGAATTTTCAGAAACACAAGGTCAACACTAAAACTTTATTCTCAGGATCACTAAATATAAAGAGCCATGAGTCATGACTTCATACTGATAAGAAAACACATTTAGTGACATTTCACATTTAAGTCCCAAGTATGTTTCCCCCCAATAAGTAGCTGTAAGATTAAATCTAGAACAAATAACTCATTCAGCACATGGCTAACCACTTTCATTGGCTTTTCAGAGTGTCATGCCAGGTAGTTTTACTAGTCTCTGGTGACTAGAGGAGGCCTTTTGAAGTTCAAGCCTGCTTTTGCTGTAGTTTTAGCAAGTGATCTCTTTATAATATGTGTTGATGTAATCTAATATCCAGATAGAATAATCACATTGTTAAACAGTGTGCCTTAAGAAAAGACTTAGCATGCTTTCAGTACATGTTAGTGATATTATTATGTAAGAGTAGTGGAGGTCAAAAGACCCTGAATAGCTAAAGCAACCCTGAGTGAAAAATGCAATACAGGGTGGAGAACAATACCAGACTTCAAGCTATATTACAGGGCCATAATCATAAAGACAGCCTGGTTGGCACAAAATAGACCAGTTGATCAATGGAACAAAACTGAAGATCCAAACGTGAGCTCATACAATTTCAGCCACATCATATTTGACAAAGGGTCAAAAAAACCTCAATGGAAGAAGGTTAGCATCTTCATAAAATGGTCATAGAAGAATAAAATTAAACCTCTACTTCTCATTCCATACAAAAATCAACTCCAAGTGGATCAAATATCTCAGCATGAAACCCAAAATCCTGAAGATGATAGAAGAAAAAGTTGGCAGCAACCTACAAGACATAGGCATAGGAAAATAATTTTTTTAAAAAATATTTTTTATTTATTATATTTTCAGAGATTCACAATATAAGAGCACAGTTTTTTTCAAGATCACTTTGGTTTGCTCAGTTTGCCATACAATTATGTAATTGGTGTTAGCATCCATAGATGAGTGGTACCATTTGTTCTTTGTTTTTCTGGGACTGTGTTACTTCACTCAACATGATATCTTCTAGCCCCAGCCATTTACCTGCAAAGCTCAAGGTGTCATCTTTCCTTACCTCTGCATAGAACTCCATTGTGTAGATGTACCACATTTTCTCTATACACTCATCAGTTGAGGGGCACTTGGGTTGGTTCCAGCTCCTTGCTATTGTGAAGAGAGCTGCAATAAACATAGCTATGCATGTATCTCGATGGTAAGATGAGCCTTGTGGGTACATGCCCAGGATAGGTACGGCTGGATCAGGTGGCAAGTTCATTCACATTCTTGCAAGGGTTCTTGACACGGATTTCCATAGTGGCTCTGTGAGTTTACATTCCCACTAGCAGTGGATGAGGGTTCCTTTTTCCCCACAACCTCTCCAGCACTTGGTATCATTTGTTTTCTTGATCCTAGCCAGTCTTATGGGAGTGAGATGATATCTTAAAGTGGTTTTGATTTGCATTTACTTAGTGAGTAATGATGTTGAACAATTCTTAAGATGTTTCTCAGCCATTTCTAGTTCCTCACTTGTGAAGTCTCTGTTCAGCTCTTTGCTCCATCTATTGAGTTGGTCATTTGTTTTCTTTCATCTTTGTTTTTGAGTAGTTTACATATTCTGGAAATCAATGCTTTGCCAGATGTTTCTGTGGTGAAGGTTTCCTCCCACTCTGTGGGATTACTCTTCATATCTTTGATTATTTTTTGTTGTTGTTGTTGTACAGAAGCTTTTGAGTTTAGTGAGGTCCCTTTTGTCAATTATTGACCTTAATCCTTGTGCAGCTGCTGTCTGATTTAAGAAGTCTTTTCCTATGCTTATGCCTTGTAGTCCGATGCCAACTTTTTCTTCTTTCACCTTCAGAGTTTGGGGTTTCACGTTGAGGTCTTTAATCCATCTGGAGTTGACTTCTGTACACCGCAAGAGGTAGGGGTTTAATTTCATTCTTCTACAAGTGGTGATCCAGTTTTTCCAATACCACTTGCTGAAGATGTTGTTTTTTCTCCATTGTGACTTCTTGGCCCCCTTGTCAAATATGAGATGGCTGAAGTTGTATGTGCTCAAGTTTGGATCTTCACTTTGTTCCATTGGTCGACAGGTCTGTTTTTGTCCCAGTACCAAGCTGTTTTTATGATTATAGCCCTGTAGTATAGTTTGAAGTCTGGTATAGAGATCCCCCCTGTATTGGTCTTTTCACTCAGGGTTGTTTTGGCTATTTGGGGTCTTTTGCTATTCCAAATGAAATTAAGGACTTTTTCCCAAGCCTGTGAAGAAACTCTTGGGAATTTAATTGGGATTGCATTCAATCAATACAAGAGTTTGTGTAGGATGGACATATTACTATATTAATTTTCCCAATCCATGATCATGGGAGGTTTTCCCATCTTTTGATGTGTTCTTCTATTTCTTTCTTAAAACTTTAAAATTTTTGTTGTAGAGATCTTTGATGTCTTTGGTTAGGTTTGTTCCTAGGTATTTACTGTTTTTGAGGCTATTGTGAGTGTGAAGGTCTTGAATTCGTTCTTCAGTTGCTTATTGTTGGTGTAAAGAAATGCTACTGATTTTTCTAGGTTAATTTTCTATCCTGCCAATTTACTGAAGCTCTTAATCATGTCTAGGAGTTTTCTGGTGGAGTTTTTTGCATCCCTTAAGTAAACAATCATATCATCATCAAAATGTGATAGCTTGACTTCCTCTTTTCCAATTAGTACTCCTTTAATTTCCTTTTCTTGCCTTATTGCCCTAACAAGTGTTTCAAGCAATATACTGAACAGGAGTGGTGAAAGGGGGCAGCCCTGTCGAGTTCCTACCTTAAAAGGAAACATCAAACCCCTCTGTGGATCCTACTTGTAACAACTATTTATAATGAGTCCTAATGAAACTTACCTTCTAGGTGCCGCAAGGTTTTGATATGAGAGACTTTCTTGCCTCCCCCCCATAGAAAAAGGAGAAATATGATGATGATGAGGTCACTCTCCAACTGTAAATTCGAGACAACTATTATAGAGGTAATCTCTTATAAAACCGGTAAAACTGCCTTCTTTAATTGACTAATAGACAGAAGAACTGTGAAAAGGATTATTCTCTGTTCAGAACCAAATATAATACTAAAGTCCTTAAGCTATGCACTTAAGCAAAATATATTAATACAGGAGCTCTGACATCAGCAATGGATTATTCTACCAGGTGGATGTTGGCCAGGGGATCCAAGGCCCCACAAAAGGTAAGGGCTCCTTGCCTCTAAGTTGGGATACCTACAGGAGGAGAGGCAATAAGACCCTGCTGCCGAAGACCTGACGTTAACATGGGAGGGATGTATTGAGACCACACATGCAAGTGTACAGATGGCCTCTGGAATGCCAGAGAGTGTTACCAAAGGCCACTAAACCAATAAAGCAAATATGGGTCTCCCTGAGTCAAGCAAGACTCCACCGTCAGCACCAGCTACACCTCACCTGCCTGGAAATACTGTGCAGCAGAGGCAGCCATGTGCCTGTATATCCCAAATCTAATTGGCTATTGGCTCTCCCCTTGGAGAAATAACCCATGGCTGATGCCACAAGCTTACATCCTCTACAGGTTAGGAGATGTTATAAGCCACAGTAAGACCCTGCCATATTTAACAGGAAAAAATGTAATTCATGGATTAACATATCATCCAAACATATGTGTCTATACCAAAGTAACCTACCATAACTATTAGTGCTGTTTAAATACCTATATATCTAATTGCTTGTGCTTCATTAGTAGGATCGAAAGGTTATTCCTGGACAAACTGTCAGCCCATGAAAGGAAACAGCCAGAATTGACCAGAGTCCAAGACAACAGCTCCAGAGAGAGTGGACTGTTTTGCTTCTCATCCACCTGTGCCCCTTTTCTAAGCCTAGGGAACAATCTGCGGAAGAGGGGGCGTGGTAGAATGTAAGGGCTGCGATTGGGGTGAATGGTGAAACTACAGCAATGTAGTCTGGACACTCATTTGATCAACTTGATTGAACATACAACTCCTCACCCCCTGCTGGATGGTGGGGCTGTGGGGGTTTGGGCACAACAGCCTGCAAATTGGTTTTATATGAAGGATGCTTGTACTTATGGATTATCACTTATAGCTAAAAAATGAAAAAAAAACTGAGAGTAATATGCAGGACAGTTATGGCAAAATGCATGATCTGGGATGGGGTATGGGTGGGGGGGAAGGGAAAGGGAAATATGCCTGAACTGAATTGGAAAATGATGTATGAAATGCACAAAACATCAATAAAAACAGGGAATGCTTCTGTCATTTCCCCATTTAGGATGATATTGGCTGTGTGTTTCCTGTACATGGCTTTGATTACATTGAGGAATGATCCCTCCAATCCAATTCCCTCTAGAACTTTATGCCTGAAGGGATGGTGGATTTTGTCAAAGATTTTTTCTGCATCAATTGAGATGATGTTTTTTTTTTTTCTTTTAGCCTTTTATTTCCTTGATGATATTTACTGATTTTCGTATGTTGAACCATTCCCGCACCTCTGGCATGAATCCAACTTGGTCATGATGGATGATCTTCTTGGGTCTGTATGTGATAACCAGTATCCTGTTTAGAATTTTGGCATCTGTGTTCATTAGGGAGATGGATGTATAGTTTTCCTTTTTGGTTGTATCTTTGCCTGGTTTGGATAATAGAGTGATGCTGGCTTCATAGAAGGAAATTGGGAGAATTCCCTCTGTATCCTTCTAAACAATTTCAGCAATAATCGTTGTAGGTCTTTTTGAAATGTTTTATAGAATTCTGCTGTGAAACCGTATGGGCCTGGGCTTTTTTTATTTGAGAGGTTTCTTATTACATCTTCAATTTCTTCATATATAATGGGACTGTTTAAGCTGTCGATCTCTTCTTGGTTGAGTTTTGGTGATTCCCAGGATTTCAGCTATTCATCCATTTCTTCTAGGTTTTCAAACTTGGTAGAGCATATGTTTTTGAAGCATTCCAATATGATTGTCTGGATCTTTTCCTTGTCTGTTGTGATATTTCCCTTTTCATCATGGATTGTATTCATTTGGAGTTGTACTTTCTTTCTTTTGGTTAAGTGGGCTAGAGGTCTGTGTATCTTGTTTATTCTCTCAAATACCAACTTTTGGATTCATTTATTTTTTGTATTGTTTTCTTTGTTTCTATTTCATTGATTTCTGCTCAGATTTTTGTTACTTCTTCCTGTTTGTTGTATTTAGGGGTCATCTGTTGTTGCCTCTCAAGTGCTTTTAGCAGCAGTGTTAGATCATTCACTTGTGCTCTTTCTGTTTTTCGAATATAACCTAAGACTATAAACTCCCTCTTTGTTCTGCTTTAATTTTTTTTAATTTTATACTTTTTAAAAATTTTATTTATTTTTGTATGTTTATGAATGTACTGTCTGCATGTTGGTTTGTGTACCTGTGTCGTTCAATTCCACAGAGGTCATCAGAGGGTCTTGGATTCCCCTGGAACTGGATTTCTTCTGGAATTGGAGTTACAGATGGTTCTTAGCCGCCATGTGGGTGCTGGGGATCGAATCCGGGTCCTCTGCAAGAGCAGTCATTGCTCTTAACAGCTAGGCTATCTCTTCAGCCCCTTAGGACTGCTTTTAAAGTATCCCATAGGTTTTGTCGTGTTGTATTATCATTGTCATTCAGTTCCAGGAATGTTCTTATTTCTTTCTTTAGCTCTTCCTTGACCCATTCATAATTCAAGAGTGTTTTTTTTAGTCTCCATGTATTCTTGTAGATGGTAGGGCTTATCCTGGTGTTGTTATTGAGCTTTATTGCGCTGTGGTCTGATAGAATGCATGAAATTATTTCAATCTTTTTTATTTGGGTTGGTTCCTTCTGTGTCCCCGAATGTGGTCGATTTTGGAGAATGTTCCATGTGATGCTGAATAGACAGTGTATTCTCTGGAATTAGGGTGGAATATTTGGTAGATGTCTGTGAGGTCCATTTGGTGTAACATATCATTCAGTTCAGATGTCTCTCTGCTTATTATTTGTCCAGTTGACCTGTCCAAAATGTTCAGTGGGGTATTGAAGTCCCCTACTATGGGTGTACTGGGGTTATTCTGTGATTTGTGGTCCTGGAGAGTTGTCTTTGTAAAGTTTGATGCACCAGAGTTTGGTGCCTATATATTCATAATCGTGAAATCTTCTTGGTGAATTGTTGTTTTGATAAATATGCAACGGCCTACTTTGTCACTTCTGATTTCTTTTATTTTGAAGTCTATATTGTCTGATATCAAAATAGAAACATCTGCTTTCTTTTTGGTACCATTTTCTTGGAATATGTTTTTCCATCCTTTCACTTTAAGGTGGTGCCTGTCCTTGTAGTTAAGGTGTGTTTTTGGAGACAGCATATAGATGGGTTGTTTCCTAATCCATTCTCCCAGTCAATGTCTTTTGAATGGGGAATTTAGTCCATTAATATTTAAGGTTATGACAGATAAGTTTGTGTTGCTTCTTTTTGCCTTATTATCCATTTGCGGTTTGGTTTAGATTTCTACTTCTGCAGTTATGCATTTATTAATTTCTCTTTCTAAGTGCCTGGGGATGGTTGCTTCTTTCTTCTGTCCTTTGAATTGCTTCAAGTATTTTCTGAAGGTTTGGTTTTCCAGACATTTATTCTTTCATCTTGTTTATGTCATGGAAGTTTTTTCTCTCTCCTTCAACTCTAATTGACATTTTTGCTGGGTATAGTAACCTGGGTTGGCATCTACAGTTCTTTAACACTTGGAATGCTTTGCTCCAAGTTCTTCTTGCTTTCATAGTTTGCACTGAGAAGTCCATTGTAATTCTGATAGGATTCCCCTTACAGGTCACTTGTCTTTCTCTTGTGACTTTAACAATTTTGTCTTTGTTTTGGGAACCTAGCATTTTAAGCATGATATGGCATGAAGAGTTTCTTTTCTGATCTTGTCTGTTTGGAATTCTATGTGCTTCTTGTATTTGTATTGGTTTGTCTTTTCTTTTTTAGTTTGGGGAAATTTTCATCTATTATTCTGTTGAAGATCTTGTCAATACCATTCTCTTGGGATTCTTCTCCTTCCTCTATTCCTATGATGTGGAGATTTGATCTTTTCATAGTGTCCCACAGTTCCTGGTTGTTCCTCTTTTGTGTATTTTTAAATTTTTCATGATCTTTACTTGAGGTTTTTAGTTATTATGTGTTATCTTCCAGGTATGATATTCTTTGTTCTGCTTCCTCCATTCTACTTCTGAGGATTTTTCCATTCCTTTCCTCTTGATTGGATGAGTGTTTGATTTCCTTTTTCATTTCNGATATGATAGTTTACCTAAGGGATGCTAAAAACTCCACCAGAAAACTCCTAGAAATGATTAAGAGTTTCAGTAAAGTGGTGGAATACAAAATTAACCTAGAAAAATCAGTAGCCTTTATTTACATTCCTTTCCTCTTGATCGAATGAGTGTTTGATTTCCTTTTTCATTTCGTCCTCTGATTTCTTTATTATTTCCATTTCCTTTTAGAGCTTCTCAATCTTTTCCTGTAGCTTCACTGGTTGGTTTCCTTATCTTTTTGAACATGGGAATTTTTCAGTGTTTCCACTTCCTTCCAGAGTTTGTCATTCTCTCTCTCTAGATCCTACTTGAGATTTTCATTCTCTTTTCTTAATTCGTGATTTGTTCTTTATACTCTTGTACTTCTTTAAGTATCTTCACAATTGTACTTCTAATATCTGTGTCCTAGGCCATCCCCAGGGGGATTCCACTGTAAGAATCTTCCACAGGGTTGGTAGAGCTTGGTGTGGAAATATCTTGCAACTTTCCCATGTTGTCTCTTCTTAGTGTCCCTGGCATAAGTGTTTCTATTTGACTGTATTTTCCAATATGATTCCCAAATGCCTTGTCACTGTGTTGAAAGCTTGCTTTGCTTGCCTTCTTCAGATGCTTTCATTGTTTGTTTGATTTATTTGTTTTTCTCCTTTTCTCCTTGCTTATGGATTGATGACTTGTCTAAGCGTTAGGCTTTCTATTGGAAGTCTACCTCACTCTTTCCTTTCTGTTCTGTATACACTTGGACACTCCTTCAAAACCCAACTTTTATACCAACTGGGAGGACAACTCTACCCCTACAGCCACACAAGCCAATTGGGCCAAAGACAAAGAACTCAAATCAAATAATCTGCCTGGCTGAAGTACCCAGCTCCTACCTGTGCTTCAGGTTGTCTTGGGAGATCCCCCAGGATAAGACTTTTTAAATCAAACAACAACCACAGAAGAAATAAGGTCACTAGTCGAAAAATGGGACCTCATCAAAGTCAAAAGCTTCTGTACAGTGAAAGAAACAAACAAGGAAGTGAAGAGAAACCCCACAGAGTGGGAGGAAATCTTCGCCTGTGATACATCTGACAGAGCATTAATGTCCAGAATATATAGACTACTCAAAAACAAAGAATTAAGAAAAAAAATGACCCACTCAAAAGTTGGAGTAAAGAGCCGAACAGAGCCTTCACCACTTACGAAATAAACATGGCTGAGAAACATCCTAAAATGTGTTCAGCATCATTAATAATTAAGGAAATGCAAATTAAAACCATGCTTAGATATCATCTCACTCCTATACGACTGGCTAAAATCAGGAAAAGAAAAGACACCAAATGCTGGAGAGGTTGTGGGGAAAAGGGAACACTCATCTACTGCTGGTGTGAATGGAAACTTGTATAACCATTATGGAAAGCAGTGTGGAGAACCCTTGAAAGACTCAAAATGAAACTACCACCTGACCCAGGCATACCACTCCTTGGTATATACCCACAATACTCATCCTCCCGCAAAGATACATGCACATCCATGTTTATTGTGACTCTCTTCACAATAGCAAAGAGCTGGAACCAACCCAAATGTCCCTCAACTGATGAGTGGATGACAAAAATGTGGTACATCTACAAAATGGAGTACAATTCAGCAGTAAAGAAAGATGATATTATGAACTTTGCAGGTAAATTGATGGAACTGGAAGCCAGTATGTTAAGTGAAGTAACACAGTCCCAGAAAAACAAATGGCTAATTGTTTCCCTTATTTGTGGGTGTTAACACGAAATCCTCAGTTGAAAGGCAAGCTGAGCAACATTACTGTTGTATTTATTTTTATCTGAAATCAACTATGATTTTATAATGTAAATCCCTTAACTATCTCTAGAGTCGACCCACCACTTATTTTCAGACTCTGTAATTATTGTATATGGGTGAAAGGTATGTATTCATATTTTAGAGTAAAATAAAATTAAAGGAGGAAAATGTGAATTCCTAAACATAAAAAAAACTTAAAGAAAGATGCAGGATAGTTATGGCAGAATGCATGATCTGGGGTGGAAGGAAGAGAAAGGGGGCTATGTCAAAATTGAACTGAAAAATGATGTCTGAAATACAAAAAACATCAATAAAATATTATATTAAAATGAGTAGTGAAGGTATATTTTTGTAGGAAGTAAAATGAATTTATTAGGGATACTTACAGGAGCATGATTGAGAGATTACTTACAGGGGCCTAGGTAACTCAAAGGTAGCTGCATCATCTTAAAGCCTAACCCAGAGTGAGAAACTTGAATCCCTAGAGCTCTCCAAGCACACCTTCTTTCCTCGAGAAACTGCTATTTACCTAAGTTGAGCTTAGCCACCATGAATCTTGTAACTTTCTAAGCTTCCACACTCTTTTTAAGTTTAATGAGGTTGCTTTTCTTCTTCCTCCTCCTCCCCTTCCTTTTACTCATCCTCTTCCTTTCCTTCTCCTTCTCCTCCTTTTCTTCCCCTTCTTTCTCCTCTTTTCTTCTCTGCTTCTTCCTCCTCTTCTTCCTTCTTCCTCCTCCTCTTCTTCCACCTCCTATTCCTTCTTCTTCTTCCTCTTCCTTCTTCCTCCTCCTCTTCTTCCCCTCCTCCTTCTCCTCCTCTTCTTCTTCTTCTTCTTCTTCTTCTTCTTCTTCTTCTTCTTCTTCTTCTCCTCCACCTCTCCTTCTTCCTCCTCCCTTTACTCTCCTCCTCCTCCTCCTCCTCCTCCTCCTCTTCCTCCCTCTCTTCCTCCTTCTTCCACAGAGATGTGCCTTACTAATCTTGGCACTTTCAATTTATCAACTTGACAGTAAAGAGGGATGTTCCTCAGAAATTGTTTCCACGTTATTTAGAGACAAGGTCTATTTTGAGTCAAATACTGACACTCGAATTGAGCTAGCATATTAGCCTGGTGCAGCTGATCAACAAGCCTCAAGAATCTTCTGTCTCTACCTCTACTGCACTGGGTTGAAAAATGCATACACAGCATATTTTCTGGACCTTGAACCTAGGGCATTATGTTTGCAAGTCAAGCTCTTTACTTTGAGCAATCTGCCCAGATTCTCTTAATGTACTTTAATAAATGTTACATCCTTAGGCAGCCCTACATGTGACCGCCTTTATCTGGACCCTGTCTCAGTATGAACAATTGGAAACTATTTTAAATATGTCTTTATCATGCATTTACCAAATAGAAGTGTAGTGGTATCCGAGTTTCATTTCAGAAACCCACTATTTTAAATATTTTCCAAAGAAAATTCATTTTTCTTCTAGTACAAGCAAACAAAAGTAAATGATCATTATTTGGAAAGTCTTCGTTTTAGTGCCTAACATCATTGGTTTGTTAAATTTCCTCCCAAAGCTCTTATATATAGTACATCAATGAACATTTTCTCACTAGTTTACAAGGATGGCATTTCTCCATGCTTGGATTTTCTGACCTTGACTGTATAGCCCAACACCTAAATCAATTAGAACAGCACAAATTTCTAAGCATGAAATGACTGTTTTGGAATTGCTTTTAGCTCAGGATAACAGACACCCTCCCTGAAGTTGCAGTTTCTACTGAGCAATGTGTTTTAAGAGGCTGAGAGTATTTCATAAACACTACATGAAACGTTCAATTAAAATTGGTCAAGTGAGTATAACTGGTAGACAAGTCGAAGACACACATTTGCTAAATTAGACTAGACCTTCGACTTCAGTCCATTACACACACTGCAGTGCACTTGCCAATGTTCTGAACAGCACATTCCATCCTGAGGCATGAATTTCATAACAGTCTACCTGATAGTTTATTGGAAATGGAATTATAGGAAATTTCTGGGCCTCCAAGAGTCAAATTCTTATTTAACATGTTCTGTGCATTGTGCATTTTTTCATCCTTTGTCCCTGTTTTGTTCTGTGGTCCACTATAGTAATCTATAGTTAGTTTTGGATATTACATTAATGTTCTTTCAGTCGTTTGAAACGTGGTCTCCCTGTAACCCCAGCGACCTGGACCTTGCTATATAGACCAGGCTGGTCTCAAGCTCAAAGAGATCTGCCTGTATCTCTTGCAGGAGTACAGGGACTAAAGGCTTGTCCCGCCTTACCCAGGTATATTACATTAATATTTAAATGAACTAAAATATGAAACATTTACTAAATATTGGTTTCTCAGTCCCCTGTGTGCTGGATAGCTTTAGTGTCAACTTGAAACACCTGGGTCAAGGGATCTTTAATTGGGGAATCACCTCAATTGGACTGGCCTGTGTCCACATCTATGGGGCATTTTCTTGACTGCTGAGTCATGTTGGAGGACCCAGTCCACTCTTGGTAGTGTCACCCGTGAGCAAATGATTCTTTACTGTATAAGTAGGCTGAGCACGGGCCAGGAGTGCAAGCCAGTAAGCAGTGTTTCTCCATGGCCTATGCTTCAGCAACTGCCTGTAGGTTCCAGCCCTGAGTTCCTGTGTTAGGCTCCCTCAGTGATGAACTGTGCCCCAGGAGATGTGAGGCAAATGATCTCTTTTTCCCCAAGTTGGTTTTAGCCAGAGTGCTTTGTCACAGCAATTGAAAGGAAACTAGAACAGCTTGGCTTCATATCACATGATCAGATACCACAAATGAATAATATGTTGAGTAGTAGAGGTACAGAAATCTTCTTTTATCACAGAATGTAGTATTGGACACCATGGCTAGACAGAATTCAATGAAGCCTTCAGGATGAACCTGATTTGAGTTTTCACAGGTGAAGGTTCTGATGGCTTTCTGAAAAGTTTGTACATGAGGACAGTGATAATCAGTCTTTATTGTTTACTTGACTGGATTTAAAATTACCATGAAAACTTTTCTCCAAGCATGTGTATAAGGTTGCTTCCAGGAAGGTCTTCAATGAAGATTAAAGACCCACCCTGAATGTGGGCATCACCAATTCATGGACTGCGACCCCAAACTTAATAAAAAAATCAAGTAAACTAAACACCACCATTCATCTCTCCCTGATTCTTGATTGCGGATACAACTTTTGTGCCCACAACCAGCTTTGGGTTACCTTTCTTAGGTGTTTTCAACTATGTAACTCCAGCATGTGCCTTCCTGATCCCTCACCCTACTTAGTGTAGCTCTTCCTCCAAAGGGGACTGTTCACTTTGTTCTAGACACCATGGACCCTGACTTCCTAGGTTTGATTTTGATCCTGTGAGCTTACTAGAAACTACAATTCATCACAGATTTATCCTATTGGCTGCCTTGTTCATTTATAGTCAAGTATAATCCCTCCCTGCTTGAAATACCTGACTCATTACATGCATTCATTTCAGAGCAAGCAGTTTATTTCTCCTTGAATTTCGAGGATTAGTGGACATGTTTCAGTAGATCCAATTATCTGACATGTTTACTGATGTCCATGGCTTCAGAGCTTTTCCTTTCCTCCATTCCTTGAACATTTAAAAAAAATCAGCCAATTCATTCGGTGTTAGGTTTAATTTAAGCACCAAGATTACACTATGAAACTTGTTTCAACCTTCACAGACCTAATGTAACTACTGAAAACTTAGGCCACCAGTGTTTTGATCAGAGCTAGCATAAAATTAAAATCATGAAATATCTCAGAAAGACAGGCACACAGATTCAGTGAGGTGCTGGTAAAGCAAGGCAGATCATCTGCTTTAGCTCTTAGGGGGTTCACCACCAGCCCTGGAAGTCCTGGCTTGGGCTCCAGATAGGTGCATGGACTCAGTGAGGTGCCAGTAAGGCAAGGCAGAAGTGCCTTGACCCTCAGGGGCCTACCAGCGTGCAGGCAAAAGTAGAAACAAAATCCACCCCCATCAACCTGGTGGAGCTGTTGTGCAGAGGACTTAACAGGTGCATCATTAGTGATTATAGTCTGTGTAGCCAAAGTTGAGGTGTCAGAATCCAAAGAAGGAAATAAACACACAAATCCACATGCCAAAGACACAAAGAAAAAGCAACATGTGAAAAGCTCATAATAAATCCACACTGCACACTACAAACTTTACAGAAGATCACTACAATGAGATCTCCAAGGAAAGAATACAAGACACTGACCTCAGAAGTACAACTATAGACATATTCAAAGAAACTAAGGGAAGAGAATGAAAACCTCAAGAAGGATGTAAAGGGAGATAATGACAAACTTTGGAAAGAACTAAGGGGAGAAAATGACAATTGCTAGAAAGAAGTGGAAAGACTGAAAAGATCACATGCCAAAATGAAAAAAAGGAAATGACCAATCAATAAAGGACCTACAAGATGAGAATGACACGCTGCAGAGGGAAATGGAAAATCTAAAGAAATCACAGGATGAAATGAAAAAGAAATTGAACATTCATCCAATCACCAGAAAAGGATGGAAAAAGCCTCAGAAGTGGAACTGAAGAAGCAGAAAAAAAGAATATCAGACCTGCAGGATAATATGGAGCAACTAGAAAGCTCAAGTAAAGATTATGAAAAAATTTTAAAAAGAAAAACAAGAGTTGAACAACCAGGAAATGTGGGACACTACGAAAAGACCAAATCTCTGCATCATAGGAGTAGAGGAAGGAGAAAAATCCCTAGACAGCACTATTGACCAGATCTTCAACAGGATAATAGAAGAAAATTTCCCCCAACTGAAAAAAAAGAAAATCCCATACAGATACAAGAAGCACATAGAACACCAAATAGACAGGACCAGAAAAGAAACTCCCCATGCCATATAATTGTTAAAACACTAGATGTTCAAAACAAGGACAAAATACTGAAAGTCACAAGAGAAAAACGACAAGTTACATATAAGGTGAAACCCATCAGAATCACATCTGACTTCTTTTTTTTTTTTTCCACATCTGTATTTTAACTTTTGAAGCAAAATGTGACTTGGGCACTACATTTCCATTCACACGCCTTGATAAATTACAAGACCTAGGGAAGCTTATGAGTTTTGTTCTCATACTTTGGAAAACAAGCCATGTAGGGGAACTCTCCCAATCAAGTTGTTCCTGCTTACAATTTCTAGGACTAGTACATGCAGAATTAACTACAGGGGATGGAAACCTTAAGATTCTAGAAGTTGAAACTCAAGCCATTCTAACAACTTTCTTTTCAAACATGAAGATACAGCTCAGAACACTTTAGAGACAAACGACTTTGGTCTACTAAAGAATCCAGCCTGACAGCTAAACACTTCAGAGCACAGTAGGTTACATTATGTCCTACAACATTCATTCTACTATGAGCCATGATGAAACTAGAAAAAGCCTCACTAGCTTCACGTTACTGCCTAAGGTATCACAGTATCACTTGAAAGTAGAAGGAAATTTATCTTCCCCTTAAGTTATCATGCCACACAGGTTTTTTAA
>VZQC01008386.1:1272534-1284277 GCA_009823505.1 Rhizomys pruinosus
AAAAGAAAGAAAGAGCAACTCCAAATCAATAGTATTTGTGATGAAAGGGGAAACATCAAAACAAAGTAAAGATCCAGACAATCATATAGGAATACTTCAGAAATCTACACTTCACTAAATTCGAAAACCTAAGAGAAATGGATGAATATTTGAGATCCTGGGAACCAACAAAGCTTAAACAAGAAGAGATTAACAGTTTAAATAGACCCATAATATTTGAGGAAATTGAGGATGCGATAAAAATCCTCCCAACTAAAAAAAAGCCCCGGTATAGATGGTTTCACGACAGAATTCTATAAAACATTTAAAGAGGTTCTACAACCATTACTACTCAATCTGTTCAGAAGGATACAGAGGGAATTCTCCCAAACTCCTGCTATGAAGCCAGCATCACGCTAATACCAAAACCAGGCAAATACACAACCTAAAAAGAAAGCTATCGACCCAATTTATTAATGAACATAGATGCAAAAATTTTCAACAAAAATACTTGCAAATCGCAAACAGACCCACATCAAAAAGATCATCCATCATGACTAAGTTGGATTCATACCAGAGATGCAGGGATGGTTCAACATAGGTGTTCTAGTTTCTCTTCCATTGCTGTGACAAAACACTCTGACAGACACCAACTTGGGGAGGAAAGGGTTTATTCAGCTTACATATCCTGGGTCATAGTTCATCACTTAGGGAGCCCAAGGCAGGAACTCAGGTCAGGAACCTGAAGGCAGGAGCTGAAGCACCGGCCATGGAGGAACACTGTTTAATTGCTTGCTTCCCTGGCCCATGTCCAGCATGCCTTCTTATATGGTACACAACAACCTGCCCAGAGTTGTCACCACCCATTTTAGGCTGGGCTCTCCCACATTGCCCAACAATCAAGACAATATTCCAGAGACCACAGGCCAGTACAATGGAGCCAATTCCCCAACTGAAGTTCCCTCAACCCAGATGTGTCAAGTTGACACTAAAGCTATCCAGCACAATTGACCCCTTGTCAACTTGACACACAAAACACATCACTATTAAATCACCACCTTTCCAGTTCTTATCCCCAAAGTTTGATGTTAACATTAATCACAACCTAAGACAGTACAATCTTAAAAGCCCCACAGTCCTTAAAATGTCCAAGCACTTAAAAGTTCACAGTCTGTTAAAATTCTCTTAACTGTGGGCTGCTGTAAAATCCAAAACAAGCATTTTCTTATTTCAAAGGGAATAATCAGGCACACTCAAACAAATCCCAAATCCAACAAGTAGCTCAAGGCTGGACAGCTGGGACTCACTCATAATCCTCTGGGCTCCAAAGGGTTTCTGCAGCTCCCCTTCTCCGACTCTGCTATCCGTGGCACACACAGCTCATCCCGCAGGCACAGGCAAACTCCATTCCACACCTGGCGCTGCTCTTGGTGGTTGTCCCACGGTCCCGGCATCTCCAAAATGCTGGGGCCGCCACTGAAACTGAGGTTGCTTCTGACCTCTCCTGATGCAAAACCTCAATTTCTTTTCCTGACCCCTGTGACCCCTTCAAGCTTTCAACACATATAGGAGACTCTTACCCGTTACCAAGTCCTGCTTCTGGCTTGTCGTGGAGGCTCAGGCCCCTTCTGGAACACAGCCTATGTGTGCTGACCCTGAAGAAATTTTTCCCAGAAGATTTCACCACAGTGATGCTGGTCTTTTGTTACTTACAGCTGATTTTTCAGCCCCAGCTAACCAGCATCAATTGTCCCAGTACAACAAAGATTTCACTTCAGGGTCTTGTCTCTTGTTACTTACAGCTGATTCTTCAGCCCCAGCTGACCAGAACCCACAGATTACACAGTCCTGATGATCTCTGCTCCTCTTTGAAACTAGAAACTTCACAAGCCAGGCCTCCATCGTCTACAACTCTTTCAGCAAAACTTTTCCAAGTTCCACAGCAAAGATCTTTAGGCATTCAATGATTTTTCTAGCCCAAAGTTCCAAATGCCTCCACAATCCTTCCCCAAAACACCAAGGTCAGGTCTGTCACAGCAATACCCCACTCTCTGGTGTCAATTTCTGTTGTAGTTTCTCTTCCATTGCTGTGACAAAACACTCTGACCGATACCAACTTGAAGAGGAAAGGATTTATTCGGCTTACATCTCCTGGGGCACAGTTCATCACTTAGGGAGCCCAAGGCAGGAACTCAGAGCAGGAACCTGGAGGCAGGAGCTGAAGCACAGGCCATGGAGGAATGCTGTTTACTGGCTTGCTTCCCTGGCCCATGTCCAGCATGCCCTCTTATATTGTACACAAAACTTACCAAGGGTGGCACAACCCATTGTGGGCTAGGCCCTCCTGCATTGCCCAACAATCAAGACAATACTCCACAGATGTGGCCCCAGGCCAGTCCAATGGAGCCAATTCCCCAACTGAGGCTCCTTCAACCCAAGTGTGTCAAGTTTACACTAAAGCTATCCAGCACAATAGGTAAATCAATAAATATCACAAAACACATAAATGGACTGAAAGTCAAAAACCACACGATCATCTCAATTGATGAAGAAAAGCCTTTGACAAGATCCAGCTTCCCCTCTTGTTTAAAGTTCTAGAGGGATTTGGACTGAAGGGAACATTCCTCAACATTTTCAAAGCCATATATAGAAACCCACTGCCAACCTCATCCTAAATGGAGAAAAACAGGAACCATTTCCCTTAAAGCTGGGAACCTGGCAAGGCTGCCCTTATTGCCACTCCACTTTAACATAGTGCTTGAAATGCTTGCTAGGGCAATAAGACAAGAGAAGGAAAATAAAGGAGTACTTATCAGAAAAGAGAAGTTAAGCTATCCCTTTTTGCAGATGATATGATAATTTACCTAAAAGATGCTAAAAACTCCACCAGAAAACTTCTAGAAATGATTAATAGTTTCAGTAAATTGGCAGGATACAAAATTAAACTGGAAAAACCAGTAGCCTTTGTTTACACCAAAAATAAACACCTGGAGAAGGAATCAAAGAAGACCTTCCCTCTCACAATAGCATCAAAAATAATAAAATACCTGGGAACAAACCTAACCAAAGATACCAAAAATCTCTACAACAAAAATTTTAAACCCCTGAAGAAGGAGATTGAAAATGACATCAAAAGATGGAAAGATCTCCCGTGCACATGGATTAGAAAAATTAATATAGTACAAATGTCCATTTTTAATAATTTATTTTATTTTTATAAGTATGAATGTACAGTCTGCATGTAAGTTTGTGTACCTGTGTCATGCTGTGCCGCAGACATCAGAAGAGGGTGTTGGATTCCCCTGGAACTAGAGTCAAAGACACTTCTCACCTCCCATGTGGGTGCTTGGGATCAAACCCAGGTCCTCTGCAAGAGCAGTCAGTGCTCTTAACCACTAGGCCATCTCTCCATCCCCTAAAAATGTCCATTTTATCCAAATTGATATACAGATTCAATGCCAGCCCAATCAAAATCCCCATGAACTTCACAGACTTGGAAAAAAATCCTTAAATTCTTATGGAAAAACAAAAGACCCTGAATAGCTAAAGCAACCCTGATTGAAAAATTCAATATAGTTGGTATTTCTCTTCCAGTCTTCAAGCTATATTACAGGGCCATAGTCATAAAGACCGCCTGGTACTGGCATAAAAAAAAAAAAAAAAAATGGAACATAATTGAAGATCCAAACTTGAGCTCATACAATTTCAGTCACCTCATTTTTGACAAAGGGGCAAAAATCCTCAAAGGAGAAAGGATAGCATCTTCACCAAATGGTGCGGGCAAAACTGGATCACCATTTGTAGAAGAACAAAGTTAAACCCCTACCTCTCACCCTGTACAAAAATCAACTCCAGGCGTATCAAAGATCTCAATGTAAAACCTGAAAACCTGAAGGTGAGAGAAGAACAAGTTGGTAACAACCTACAAGACATAGGTGTAGGAAAAGACTTTCTAAATCAGACAGCAGCCGCACATGAAATAGGGTCAATAGTCAATAAACGGGACCTCATCAAACTCTAAAGCTTCTGTACAGCAAAAGAAACCATCAAGGAAGTGAAGAGAAAACCCACAGAGTGGGAGGAAATCTTCACCAGTTATTCATCTGATAGAGCATTAATGTCCAGAATATATAGACTACTCAAAAAAACAAAGAACTAAGAAAACAAATGACCTACTCAAAAGATGGAGTAAAGAGCTGAACAGAGACTTCACCACTGAGAAAGTAATCAAGGCTGAGAAACATCTTAAAAAGTGTTCGATATCATTAATAATTAAGGAAATGAAGATTAAACCACTCTCAGATATCATCTCACAACAATATGACTGGCTAAGATCAAGAACACAAAAGACACCAAATGCTGGAGAGGTTGTGGGGAAAGGGGAACACTCATCCATTTCTGGTGGGAAATAAAAACTTGTACAACCGTTATTGAAAGCAGTGTGTAGAACCTTAAAAGACTCAAAATGATTCTACCACCTGACCCAGGTATACCACTTCTTGGTATATATCCACAATACTCATCCTCCTCCAAAGATACATGCACATCCATGTTTATTGCAGCTCTCTTCACAATAGCAAAGAGCTGGAACCAGCCCAACTGCCCCTCAACTGACGAGTGGATAGAGAAAATGTGGTACATCTACACAATGAAGTTCTATGCAGCAGTAAAGAAAGATGACATCATGAACTTTGGAGGTAAATCGATGGAACTGGAAGCCAGTATGCTAAGTGAAGTAACACAGTCCCAGAAAAACAAGAGGTGAATGGTCTCCTCATTTTTTGATGTTAACACCAAATCCCCAGATGAAAGGCAAGCTGACCAACTTTGTTGATATATTTGTTTATACCAAAGCAGCTATGTTGTTACAATGTAAATCTATTAAAGGCCTCTAGAATCCATTCACCACTTAATTTTGGACTCTATAATTACTGTATATGTGTGGAAAGTATGTATTCATATTTTAGAGCAATATAAAATTAATGGAGGAAAATTTGATTCCTAAACATAAAAAGAAGGAGTAAAAGATGCAGGACACTTATGGCAGAATGCATGATCTGGGGTGGGGTGGGGGAAGGGAAAGGGCAATATGTCTAAACTGAACTGAGAAATGTCTGAAATACCCAAATCATCAATAAGAGCATTATAAAAAAAGAAATAGCTCAGAACTATCAACTTTACATACATTTAAATTGTCATAAGAAAATCTTATAGAAAAATTCAAATAGTGTATACAATATAATTTTATGATGAGATGTCACATTGCCTCCAGACAATAAATGATACAGCATGAAGGACTCTGTACTTTTTAACATCTTACAGTCAAACGTTGGCTGATATGCATGATTTATTGCCTGTTTTCCTCAAGAAAGACAAGGATGTTTTGATGTCTGGGTGAAATAAGTTTTTCTTCATATCTGTTTCTAGTCACACACAGAACACACACACACACACACACACATTCATGTTTCTTTTTCTTGGTTTACAGGCATTAATGTGCACACACTTCTGTTTGATTCCTGGATATTCTATCGTATACTTATTCTCTGGCACAGTTGTCTCCAAATCTTGTCCTACTCTCTTCATGATTCCCTGCTCAAACAACCTGCTGTGTCTGACCCTCCTCCCCAATTATCTTTTCTAGTTCTCTCTAACACCTTTGAACGTGCATCCTTCAAATGCCAGCTTGTTCCCCCTCCCACATACATAATGTGTCATCACTATATGACCACATATTGTTTGACCTCCTCAGGATAAGCCTGCAGGTTGGCTATGCACTAAAGACATTGAGCTCCTCCAAGTAGAGTCAAAGAGGTTAGGTTTTAGCGAATTTAGGGGGGAAAACAAAGGGTACAGCTTACATACAAATTCAGAAGCAGGCAGAGTCCTCCAGGATAAAATTCTAGGTATCATGGCAAACAAAATATATAAATCCTGTGAGATTAGAGCCAAGGACAGCAGCCAGTCTACATCATAATCATTTAGCTCATCCTACCTCTGAAGTTATATCAATTTCTCGGACTTTCTGACAGAGCTTGATCATTATTTAAATGGATCTAAATAAGGTATAATTAGCTCTGTAACAATGTTGATGATGGTGTAAAATAAAAGTTGACACTCCTAAAACTTACCCTGTTATTAAAGTATTTTTATGGGGAGAAATTTGCTTGTCATCCATATGTTTTTCCCATCAGCTCTGCAGAAAATTCACAGGTCCTGCAAACACTTTATAGCTCTGCTTTTTGACAGGCATATGCAAAAACCCCCCTCCTTTTGTCAAAAGCATGACTACCATTAATAAAGAGCATCCTTCCTACTCTGTACCATGGGTCTTGACTTCAATTCGACACAACATCCTTGTAAAGGGAATACACAAAGCAATTTGTTCTTAGAATTTATCTCTGGATTTTAAAGTGCCTTAGCCCTGGGATGACATCCACAAGCCTTTGGAAAAGACAGAGTCTATCTTTTTAAAGGGCTACAGTGGATCCTGTCCATGTATGTTCTACGAAACTAGTGGGTATGATCCTGGTGTTTTCACTCTTAATCTATTCTGGGGCAGAAACATGAAAACAGAAAGTCTACAGAGACTGAGAGATGGTCTATTACTTCTTAGTAGGAAGCCCCAAATATATTAACAATGATTCTCTGAATGAAACTCACCCTTCCCTGAGTGGCCTCATTGCAGCTGGCCAATCTGAGCTCCACAAATCAAAAGAGACAAAACTATTCAGACTCCCTTTGCAGACCAATGCATTTAGCATCTCCTCACTATAAATCTCAAATGTACACAATAATATTTAAAGTGAAAAAAGACAGTTTGAATAATCATTTACAGCATAAGCAAACAAGACTTTATTTAAAAGTAACATCATTTGAGAATAAACATTATATGATAAATTTCTCGGTAGGGCTACAATTATTTTGGAAGTGGGGGCGAAGATGCAACTACAATATTGGATGAATAAAAGATATGTTTTATATGAGTGGTTCTAGATACACACAAATAAGCTAATCCCTCTGTTTCTCTCTGTCTCTGTCTCTATACATGTGCTATTGAGGTACAAATACTGCATCAATCCTTAGGGTAACTGTTGACCTATCTTTCCATAACCAGTAGATCTACGTGTATTTCTAGATGGGCACAGTCTATATTCATGCTAATTTTTTTCCTACTTAGACACATAATTATTTCAGCTCCTGGTTTACTGAGATGCCCTTGCCGAACTCCACTAGTTCAGAGGATCTCTTATTTGCTTAAATTGCCATTCATATGAAGTATACATTACAGCGTTTTCCCATGATACATAAACAGATCTAAGAAAAAAAAATATCTGCCAATACACACATCAGATTCAACCAAGCAATTGGCTGGCCCCATTATTTTATCCGTACCTTTCTTCAAACTGCCATTCCTGTGAGGAAACTCCCTTGGAAATTTTACTTAGTTAGAAGTAAGATCACCTAAGCATAAAATAAACTATTTCCAACACACTGAATTTAATCATTTCTAAGGGGAAAACACTGAGCTCCCTTATAGTGTGTTTCTGTATTTTTGTGTGACTCCTATAAATAAGATCTAATTAGATACAAATTGCCTCACAGAGTAGAACTCATCCTTCCCTGGATGGCCCCATTGTAACTGGGCTGTCTGAGTTCCACAAGACAAAACTGATATAATTATTTTCAGGTCCCTCAGGCAGATGTATCCATTCAATACATCCATATTACTCTGTTCATCTCTAATTGTAAAATTTAAGATAGAATTTAAGCAGAAAAAGACCTATATGTATGAACAACTACTTTCACTATAGCTATCCTCTACTCCTGAGAGATTACAAAACTGACGGTGACCCAATGCATGAGAAGGCTTCATTATGCTGTATTTATTTGAGAATATTTTCACATCTATGTCCCATGTATGAGTTTCAAATTCATCCATACTCAAATACATTTAAATTTATTTTTTCTTACTATTCTGATTATAAAATAGCAAATTCAAGCTCCCATTTTTATCTTGCTTATTGCTTGGTTGCTTCTACTAAAACTGTGGTGTATCTGGTGGGGTAGATACAGTATGAACACTGACTCTTCTGTTGTCCCTCACTCCCTGTGATATTTCATTGTTTGCATATCCACCTAGGTTGTGTTCATTTTTCCATCGTTCTAACAGCTTCCCTGCTAACAAACTAGACATGCCTGGCTCTGTATTCTAGTCATAATATGTAGGAAAAGAAATAGCCACATTTAACTCTTTCCTTGAGAAAGAGACAGAGATGGGGAAGGGAGGGAAAAATTGAAGGTGGGATGCGGGGGGGGGGAAGAATGAAGAGAGGAGAGAAAGAGGAGTAGGAGAAAAACAGGAGGAGGAGAGCACATATGGGAGATAGGGAAGAAGAAAAAGAATGACAGCAAAATGAGGAACAAAATAGAAGAAAGGCTAAGAAATTATATGAAAGAAAATGAAGGAGCACCTCTTCTAATTTGACCCTTAACAACCACCATGGTTATGATCCCGAAATAATTTGTACACTGGCTTTTCTATTTCCTCCTTTCAGCTTGCTGCTCTTCTGACTTCCATTTGTCTTCCTACTTGTCAGTTATTACAAGAGATTGCACTGAAGTTACCAATCACTGGACAAAATTACTGGCTCCCATTCAGATCTCTTCTATTTGGACCTATGGAAGCCTTTCATCACATCCGAAGTACTGTCTTCTTTACATCACTGACAACAGAAATCCATTTTTGAGTGATTGCTCTCATTTTACTGTGTGGAGTGGCCAGCCTACACTGATCCCTTTTACTTAGCTTTCATGGTGCTTTTAGTTACATAGGCACCCTGCAATCTGAGAAGTAACTGGATAATGTTAGTACCATGCACCTTCCACTTTCCACTAATCCTGACTTCAGGTGTCTAGACAGGAACCAGCATGAAAATCTTCTGAGCCCAGGGACAAGACAACAAGACCACTGGTAATATAGATCTGCATCACCACACCACATTAGAACAATGTCTGAGCAAAGAAACTGCTGCAGTTTGCTGAGTCCTATATGAAGTCCTATGATCTCATCCTATTCCCCCTATCTGAGTACATCAATTGCTGGGAACTCAATAGCTGTGACATCAATATCTGTGATACAAATATGTCAGAACCCATTAATACCATATGAGTCAAGGTTCGCTAGGGAGAAATAAAACCTATGGGAATATTAGAACAGATGTATGTATTCTTGTGCACCTTTCTCAGTTTCATTCTCTTTGTCCTGACTGCCATACATCTCATACAAGCTATTATCATCTAAATCATCCTAATATTCTTATTGGTGTGTGTGTGTGTGTGTGTGTGTGTGTACACGCTATATGTGTATGTCAATTACAGTCATGTGCTCAGGGCACAACCTGTCTTGTCTTTCTTGTTTGAGACAAGGTTTCTTGCTTTCCAGTGTGTCCATCAGGAAAACTGGCCCATGATCTTCCATAGATTTTTATGTGTCCCCCTCCCATGGCCCAGTAGAAGTGTTGGGATTTTAGAGACGTGTGCTATATGTCTGAATTTCACTTGGGAGATCACTCAATGTGTAAAACTGGTTGCCATGCAAGTGTGAGGATATGACTTTCTTTCTCTAGAACCCATAATTGGTTCCATTTGTTTATGTTTATCTAATATTTTTTTTCTGGTACTGAGGATGAACTTTAAGTCCCTTATACCCTCCAGTCAGGGTCTTTCATTACATTTGGAGATTGATTTTATTTATTTATTTATTTATTTATTTATTTATTTATTTATTTATTTATTCAGACTTACAAACCCCTGGATCCTCTTGTTTTCTAGGCCACCTTTACCCCAGAACTGACATTATAGTCTCATGATCACACTGGGTTTTATATGAGTGCTGGAGATCCAGACTCATGCTTCGCCCCATCCTCAATAATCCATTCCCTTTGCCTTACCTGGGTACCATACATCAACTCCACATGAAGTCTTCCTGAATGCCAAACTGGACAGTGTGTCTCTCTGCAAATTCTGCCACATATATTAATAACATATCCTTGTGATGAAATAACTAATATTTGACATCTACAAACTTGCAGTCTTGCTTAAGGCAGAGTCTGTGTTACCTAGTATTTTTCACACAGAAAATACCCAAAACACTTAATGTCTTTTTTCGTATATTTTGATCTCATTAAAAAATCTACAGTCAACATAAAATAATGTAGAATCATCTGGATTTTGACACTCTTCTCTTGGCCTACTCTCATGCTCTCCACAACATGGTAAAATATGGATTTGAGATAACTGGGAATTTGCTGTTTATGTAAATCAAATCTAAAAATCTTTCCTTCAAGTGAACAATGCCATCTGTTAAACCATATTGTTTGCTTAAATTTCCTCTTACCTCTCCCAACAAACCTCAAATGAAAATCTTTTTTTTTTTTAAGTGAAAATCTTTTTTTTTTTAAAAAAGATTTTCACTTGAGGTTTTTTAATATTTTTTATTTTTTAATATATACTTTTATATTTTAATTTATACTTTTTAAATATTTATTTTAAAATATTCACATGTGTAGTATAAAACAATTTCTTAAAAGTTTACAGAAATTAGCAAACATTGTCAGGTACAGATTCATCTAAATATTCAGTGCTATGCATTGAAATATGATTTGGATTTTTCCATATCTGGCTTAAATAAAGTGTTCAAAATAAAAGCAAAATAGCCTCATGAACTTAATCTCTGCTTGCCCAACTCCTGTCTTGTAAGTGTCCCATCACTGAGTGTAAATATTGTCCTACAAGCTGCTGAACATGATCACCCATTCATTTTTAAACTTAGGCATGTCACCAAATTTGGCCAAATGTGCTTTATTTACAGAGAAGAACCAAGTGTTTCATTCTAAGGAACATAAACTTCAATCTCCCAGTCTGGGAGAGTCTGAATTATAGGCTGTTTCGTTATGACCTGTAAGACAGGTAGGTTCTACATGTGACTTACTGCCACCTCTTTTCATTTATGAGGATCTGTACTCTCAGTCCCTAGTTGAAGTCTCCATAAAATACAGTATGTATTAGATGTCTATTTTATTTCCATTACTGGGACTTAGGGAATGGATTAATGATGATGGGGCAAAGCATGAGTCTGGATCCCTGACACTCATATAAAATCCAATGTGATCATGAGACTATAATGTCAGTATTGGGGTAAAGGTGGGGTAGAAAACAAAAGGATCCAGTGGTCTTACTTGCCAGTCAGCATAAATGATAGATAAATAAATAAATAAATAAATAAATAAAATCTCCAAATATAGTGAGAGACCCTCATTGGAGGGGATAAGGGACAATGGGAGAGGGCACTCTCTGTTTTTGTGTACAAATGAGTATGCATCTTCATACATACCCACAGAAACATACACACACAGACCTACAGACAAACACACAGATACCATAATTACAACTAAGATAATCCCTACGAATATACATAAATAAACTGTAAAAATTCTTCATATTTTACCTTGGTAAATAAAACTTGACAATGACTGAATACATTCTGTGTTTCCATAATATCAAATGCCTGAAGAGTTAGTAGGTACTGTCCTATTAAGGGAGAAAACACCAATAATTGGTTTCATTTGTTTATGTTTATCTAATTTTTTTCTGGTACTGAGGATAAATTTCAAGTCTCTCAAATATCAGTGAAGTACTCTATCACCAAGCTGTGTCCCCAGGCACTTATTTTATTTTATTTTTTAATTATATATATATATAT
>VZQC01008386.1:1295980-1395488 GCA_009823505.1 Rhizomys pruinosus
AGACCAAGACAACAGCTCCAGAGAAAGTAGACTGTTTTGCTTCTCATCCACCTGTGCCCCTTTTCTAAGCCTAGGGAACAATCTGCGGAAGAGGGGGCATGGTAGAATGTAAGGGCTGCGATTGGGGTGAATGGTGAAACTACAACAATATAGACTGGACATTCATTTGATCAACTTGATTGAACATACAACCCCCCTACTGGATGGTAGGACCCATGAGCTGTGTGGGTTTGGGCACAACTGCTTGCAAATTGGTTTTACATGAAGGATGCTTGTACTCACAAATTATCACTTATTGTTAAAAAAATGAAAACCAAAATGTATTTATTTTGATCTCTGTAGTGTTGTGTAGCAAGACAGTTTTCTTTTGGAGAAAGGATACAACAGTACATTCATTGATTTTGTTACCAAATGGATTAAGGGTACCATGATTGGTAATGACTGGAAATATGTCAGATGGTGCCTCTGGCCTGGAAATTCTCCGACGTGGAGCTTGTTAGTTTCTATTTCATAAAATTTCTAAGTCGCTTTCTATGGTCCAGGAGATCATACTGTGAGAGAATTTTCATTTTCAACTCTTTACCTAGAGTCTGTCTTTGAAAATCCTAGCCATCACACAAATATTAAAGAATTGTTTTTTCTTCCAAGATGGCTTCTTTTGTGATATAAAACTTCTTTATTTTCTTATATTAGAATTGAGCATGCAACTCTTCTTGTTGCTTGCTTGCTTGATTGTTGTTTGTTTTTTAAGACAGGGCCTCCTGTATTCCGGGCAGGTTAACTCACTATGTAGCCAAAGATGGACTTGAACTTGTGATCTTCCTGTCCCCACTTCCCAAGTGCTGAGATTACAGGTGTGTACAACCCTACCTGTTTTATGGAGTGCTGGGGATCAAACCCAGAGTTTCCTGAATATAAAAGAAGCCGTCTATCAACTGGGTTACATTCCCAGGCTCAAAACTTCCTGATTCTGTAGGACAAAAATATCCTGAATGACATTTAAGACAGACTACATTTTCAAGCACAAAGAACTATGCTTATGCTCAGAGGTCTTGCAGAATAAGATACTAAGGGAAACCTCAATGATATTCAAACAAAGCAGAACAAATGTGTCTCAGGGATTGTCCAAAACAGCATGGAACATCCCATGGGAAGAAGTTGTCTTTATCACATTTTCAGATACCCACCCTTCTCAAGCAGTCCCTGCCTTAGGGCTCCTAAAGTACTTTTGGGATATACAAAGAAAGAGAAATGTTTTTGCTTTTTAATTTCTGTTCTCTGTATGCTGGCTTCATTTAAACAAAGTAGTGTTGTGATATGCATGAGACTGTATCCTATATACTCAAAGTTCTTAGAGAGTTTGTGTCCAGTTTGTGATGCTATTTTGGGACGCTTTTGGAGGTGTAGTCATGCTGTTGGAATCAAGCCACTGGGGGTGAGCTTTGAGAGTTCCTAAAACTTGCTGGATATCCAGTCATTCTCTCCTTCCTTTGTAAGTGCTCATTTTCTACTCCAGTCACCTCTTGCCACTGTATCTTCCCACCATGTTGGACTCTGATTGCTCTGGAACTGTAAGCACAGGTAAACTCTTCTTTTTATAAGTTCCCTTGTTCATGCTATTTTATCACAGTAATAGAAACATAACTAACACAAGTAGGGACAAAGAGAGACCGTGTAATAAAATAAATCCTTTAAACCCACAACATAACATAATATTCAGTTAATAGGACTATTCCTCAGGTAGGGAAGAGAGAGAGAGAGAGAGAGAGAGAGAGAGAGAGAGAGAGAGAGAGAGAGANCACAGTAATAGAAACATAACTAACACAAGTAGGGACAAAGAGAGACCGTGTAATAAAATAAATCCTTTAAACCCACAACATAACATAATATTCAGTTCAAAGGACAATACCCACATTGAGAAAGAGAGAGAGAGAGAGAGAGAGAGAGAGAGAGAGAGAGAGAGAGAGAGAGAGAGAAAAGCACACAGTTACAGAAGTATTAAGAAATCAGCTAAAGAAAGCAGGAAAGATCACTCAAGAGACACTGTAATAAGGTCATAATTATCTAGAGGGAGTGTTAAAGCCATAGAGCAGCTGCCTTATGGTCTTAATTAATTTCATGCTATTTTAAATTTCCATCCCAATAAACATCTCAGCAGTTTGTTTTTCCTTATGAAGAGCATCAGTCATCATAAAAATGAGAAAATGTTGTCAGGTCATATTATATATGTTTAAATTTACAAAATGCCTAGAATACAAGGACAACACTGTATCCTTGCCTTAATTATAAGGAAAACTGATTTGGTTTCAAAGTTAATCTTTTCTCGCTCATAGGACTATTTACTCTAGTTTTGCCAGACCCCAGTTCGAGTTCTCCTAGAATATTCTCTATAGCAATGCTTAACAACCATGCTTAAAGAGTCATGTTTAATAACTAATGTTTAAGAAGTACATCTCCTCAGCCGGGTGTGGTGGCACATGTCTTTAATCCCAGCACTGAGGAGGCAGAGGCAGGCAAATCTCTGTGAGTTCAAGGCCAGCATGGTCTGCAGAGTAAGTTCCAGAACAGCTGGGGCTACAGGGAGACGTTGTCTCAAAAACACCCCCCCCCCAAAAAAAGAAGTACGTCTCCTCAATCCAAGTTCAGTGCCAAATTCTTTCAGAATGTTCACTATAACTTTTTGGTATCAGTCTTGGATATTTCTCAAGCTGATTTATTTTTCTCTTTTTGGTTTGCAAGTTTTTTTTAAGGTGAGGGCCTGTAAGATGGGTCCATAGATGAAGGCGTTTGCTGCCAAGACCAGTGAACTGACTTTGATCCCAGGAACCCAAGATCCATACAGTGGAAGGATACAACCAATTCACAAAAGTTATTTTCTGAGCTTCTGCAAGTTGTCCTCTGAGCTCCACATGTGTACCAGGACATGCATATACATATAAGCACACAAATTAAGTAAACAAATGTAATCTTTAATCCCAGTATTCAGAAAGCAGAGACAGGTGGATCTCTGTGAATTTCCAATCAGTCTGGTCTGCATAGTGAGTTCCAGGCCAGCTGGGGATACATGGAGTCCCTGTCTCAAAAAAAGACAAAAATATACCAAAGCATAGTCAAATAGAGGGGTAATTGATAAGAATATGCCTAAATGATTCAAAAATAACATTTAAAAAAGTTTAGATGAGAATGTATAATTCTACTTCAGCCTTCAGTGCTAGATTTTTAAGTTCACACCAAGTCATATGGCTATTTATGGGGATTTTTATTATAACCAGATATGCTCTTCCAGTCTTTTTGCATAAAACCAATAAGAGAAACTGGATAAGCTAACCAAGGAAAACTTTAATTTTTTAAATTTATTCATTTTTTTATTTATGAATATTTTTCCTGCATGCATATATGTGTACTACATGTGTTGAGTGCCCATAACTCTAAAGTTGAAGTAATCATTACCATGTCTTTGCTTTACCAGTGGGGACAGTATACTGTAACATATACCAAATAATTTGTCCTTAGATGGAGTTGGGGCCAATACACTAATATCAGTAGGATAGCAGCTCAGATTTCTTTAGTAAGTATGGGGTTTCTTGGTCTCAGGGTGTTATTATAGATGGTTTAGAGTCACGTGTTTAGACATCACCAGGTGTCAAGTTGCGTCTGAACAACCCACAGTCACAGCATAGTCCCTTCGTAACTTCTCTCACTTTAGCAGAAGTCAAACTTTCCATGAACAAACTCACAGCTGGAGTTAGGGAAGGAGCCATCTGCTCACAATTCTGAGAAAACTCAATAAGCATAAAATGAGCTTCAGAAAGAAAATAAATTTTTAGCAGAAAAGTGGTGATTTTGTTTTTTATGAGTCTTTCATGGAAAGAAAATTTCAGTGCCATAGTGTGTAATCAATTACGCTGGGTAATAGCTTTGTAAAATTCAGGTACATAGAAGACTTATTTTCCTGAAAGATATAGTCAGAGCAAAGAGAATCTTTTTCTAATTTTGCATACAAGAGCCATGTATATCTATGGTTGTATTTGGCATCATTCAAAACATTTAAGGTGTTTGTATGTACCTTAAAAATGAAGGGCATATGCTTGTAATCCCAGTACTTGGAAGGCAGAGTCTGGCAGATCTCTGCAAGTTCAAGGCCAGCCTGGTCTACATAGTGAGTTCCAGGACAGCTAGGGCTACAGAGAGACCCCATCTGAAAAAGACCAAAAAAGAAAGAAAGAAAAAAGAAAAGAAAAGTGAAGGGCATTTTTGCCATGAGAATCCAGAAGATACAAAGAAAATAAACTGAGTATTCAAGGGAAATTCTCAGTAGTTTGATAAAAAAAGTTATTTGGAACATAATCATTGACTTCATAATGTTCTACAGAGTATGAAGATGAAGCCACCACTCAAAGATTAAGACTTTGGCCCATTTTTATGTATGTGTGTATGGGTTGTGAATATATCTGTGTGTAACTATTCCTATGTGTGTGTGTGTGTGTATGGTGTGTGAATATATCTGTGTGTGTACATGTTCCTAAGATTGTGTTTGTTGTGTGAGTATATCTGTGTGCACATGTTCCTATGTGTGTATGTATAGTGAGTTACTATACGTGTGTGTACATGTTCCTATGTGTGTATGTATGGTATGTGAGTATACTTGTGTGTACATATTCTTACGTGTGTGTATATGGTGTGTGAGTATACCTGTGTGTGTGCATGTTCCTATGTGTATGTATATATGGTGTGTGATTATACTTGTGTGTATACATGTTCCTATGTGTATGAGTAGGTATGTGAGAATACTTGTGAGTGCACATGTCCCTGTGTGGGTGTATATGGTGTGTGAATATACATGTGCATGTATATGTTTTTGTATGAATGTATATACTGTGTAAGTATACCTTTGTGTGTACATGTTCCTACATGTGTATAGCATGTGAGTATACCTGTGTGTACATGTTCCAATCTCTGTGTACAATGTTTGAGTATATACCTATGTGTGCATGTTCCTATGTGTGTTTGTATGGTGAGTATACCTGTATGTGTACATGTTAGTATGTATATGAATATAGTATGTAAGTATACCTATGTGTATAAAAGTTCCTATGTGTGTGTGTACAGTGTATGAGTATACCTGTGTTTGTACATATTCTTATGAATGTGCTGATACACTTGCACATGTGTGTACATATCTGTGAAGGTCTGAAGTTGGCAGTCTCTGTGTTCCTCAATTGCTCTCCATCTTATTTTGTGGACAAGGTCTCTCACTTTATGTCAATGTGATTATTCTTGGATCTTTACTGTGGATAGGGTCTCTAACTAAGCTTTGATTTTGTCAGTGTGCTAAAATGCCTGACCAGTAAGTCCCAGGGGTCCTCCTGTCTCTGTTGTCCCAAGTCAAGACAGCAACCATATTCTTTTCTCTCTCATTTTAAATGGAGTACTGAGGATCTGACCTGAGGTTCTCATACTTACACAGCAAGCACTTTACCCACCCATCCACCTCTCCAGCCCTTTGCCATACTTTGAAACACAAATCAGAACAACTCAGTTTCCCAGACAAAGACATATATTTCAATTACAATCATTTCATTTTAGTGACTACATCCTTCTCTGAAAATTCCCACCCATCATATTACCTTGAACGGTGCCATTCCCAGAGGGAAATTTGGTGCAGGTGAGAAACAATCCTGTGAATCGCCACCACATTCAAAGACATCATCGCACATCCAAGGCAAAGTGCCCACCCCCCATAACTTCACATGCAATAGAGAGATTCTCAGGAATCCAGTTTCTATATAAAACATTTCTTTTGGGTCAAATTAAATCCACCAGCATGTTCAAGGTCACAGATCCTGTGGTAAGATTCATATGGAGACATTTATTTATTTATTTATTTATTTATTTATTTATTTATATTATTATTTATTTATACATATATTTTTTATCAAACCTAGACCCGTGTCCCCCCCATCCCCCCATCCCTCCAGAACTTATGCATTCTGCCAAACATGCTATTCATCTCTTTCTCAGTCTTTCTCAATATTCTCCATGGGGAAATTGACAGATTTTAGCAGAAGTTCACTGTTTCAGTCAGTTCTTTGATGTAGTCTTTACTGTTGTTGTTGTTTCCAAGATGCATCACCCCCCAACTGCTTTGGACAAAAGCTCAAGGGGTCATACACAGGAAATACTTACAACTGGGTAATTGGCAGTACCATCCACAGATGAGGGATACCATTCTTCGTTTGTTTTTCTGGGACTGTGTTACTTCACTCAGCATGATGTCCTCTAGCTCCAGCCATTTTCCTGCAAAGCTCATGATGTCTTCTTTCTTTACTGCTGCATAGAACTCCATTGTGTAGATGTACCACATTTTCTCTATCCACTCATCAGTTGAGGGGCATTTGGGTTGGTTCCAGCTCCTTGCTATTGTGAAGAGAGCTGAAATAAACATGGCCATGCATGTATCTCTGCGGTGGGATGAGTCTTGGGGGTACATGCCTAGGAGTGGTATGGCTGGGTCAGGTGGCAAGTTCATTCCAAGTCTTCCAAGGGTTCTCCACACTGCTTTCCATAGTGGCTGTACGAGTTTACATTCCCACCAGCAGTGGATGAGTGTTCCCCTTTCCCCACAACCTCTCCAGCACTTGGTATCATTTGTTTTCTTGATCCTAGCCAGTCTTATTGGAGTAAGATGATATCTTAAAGTGGTTTTCATTTGCATTTCCTTAATGATTAGTGATGTTGAACAGTTCTTGAGGTGTTTCTCAGACATCTCTAATTCCTCACTTGTGAAGTCTCTGTTCAGTTCTTTGCTCCATCTATTGAGTGGGTCATTTGTTTTCTTTTTTCTTTGTTTTTTGAGTAGTTTATATATTCTGGAAATCAATGCTTTGTCAGATGTATCTGCAGTGAAGGTTTCCTCCCACTCTGTGGGATTTCTCTTCACTTCCTTGATTGTTTCTTTTTATGTACAGAAGCTTCTGAGTTTAATGAGTTCCCATTTGTCAATTGTCAACCTTAATTCTTGTGCAGCTGCTGTGTGATTGTGATTTAGGAAGTCTTTTCCTACACCTATGTCTTGTAGTCTGTTACCCACTTTTTCTTCTATCGCCTTCAGAGTTTGGGGTTTCACGTTGAGGTCTTTGATCCATCTGGAGTTGACTTTTGGACAGGGCAAGATGTAGGGGTTTAATTCCATTCTTCTAGAAGTGGTGATCCAGTTTTGCCAACACCACTTGCTGAATATGCTGTCTTTGATCCATTGTGTCTTTCTTGGCCCCCTTGTCAAATATGAGGTGGCTTAAATTGTATGTGCTGAGATTTGGATCTTCAGTTCTTTTGTTCCATTGGTCAACAGGTGTGTTTCCTGCCAGTATCAGACTGTTTTTATGACTATAGCCCTGTATTACAGTTTGAAATCTGGTATAGAGATACCCCCTGTGTAGCTCTTTTCACTCAGGGTTGTTTTGGCTATTCAGGGCCTTTTGTTTTTCCAAATGAATTTAAGGACTTTTTTTTCCAAGCCTGTGAAGTAACTGTTGGGGATTTTGATTGGCATTTCGTTAAATCTATACAAGAGTTTCGGTAGAATGGACACTTTTACAATGTTAATTTTCCCAATCCATGAACATGGGAGGTTTTACCATCTTCTGTTGTCTTCTTCAATTTCTTTCTTTAAAGGTTTAAAATGTTTGTTCTAGAGATCTTTGGTGTCTTTTGTTAGGTTTGTTGCTAGGTATTTTATTCTTTTTGAGGCTATTGTGAGTGGGAAGGTCTCTTTGATTTCTTTCTCCAGTAGATTGTTCTTGGTGTAAAGAAAAGCCATTGATTTTTTTAGGTTAATTTTGTATCCTGCCACTTTGCTGAAGCTGTTAATCATTTCCAGGAGTTTTCTGGTGGATCTTTTAGCATCCCTTAAGTAAACAATCATATCATCAGCAAATAGGGATAGCTTGACTTCCTCTTTTCCAATTAGTACTGCTTTAATTCCTTTTCTTGTCTTATTGCTCTAGCAAGTGTTTCAAGCCCTATATTGAAGAGGAGTGGTGACAGGGGGCAGCCTTGTCGATTTCCTACCTTTAAAGGGAATGTTTCTGTCATTTCCCCATTTAGGATGATATTGGCTTTGGGTTTCCTGTATATGGCTTTGATTACGTTGTGGAATGATACCTCCAATACAATTCCTTCTAGGACGTTAAGCATGAAGGGATACTGGATTTTGTCAAAGGCTTTTTCAGTGTCAATTGAGATGATGGTGTGGTTTTTATCTTTTATTCCATTTATGTGTTTGATGATGTTTATTGATTTTCAAATGTTGAACCATCCCTGCATCTCTGGTATGAATCCAACTTGGTCATGATGGATGATCTTCTTGATGTGGGTCTGTATGCGATTTGCCAGTATCCTGTTTAGAATTTTGGCATCTGTGTTCATGAGGGAGATGGGTCTATAATTCTCCTTTTTAGTTGTATCTTTGCCTGGTTTTGGTAATAGAGTGATGCTGGCTTCATAGAAGGAATTTGGGAGAATTCCCTCTGATTGTATACTTCTAAACAGTTTCAGAAATAATGGTTGTAGGTCTTTTTGAAATGTTTTATAGAATTCTGCTGTGAAACCGTCTGGGCCTGGGCTTTTTTTAGTTGGGAGGCTTCTTACTACATCCTCTATTTCTTCATATGTTATGGGTCTGTTTAAGCTGCTGGTCTCCTCTTGGCCAAGCTTTGGTGATTCCCAAGATTTCAGATATTCATCCATTTCTTCTAGATTTTCAAACTTGGTAGAATATAGGTTCTTGTAATATTCCCATATAATTTTCTTGATCTTTTCCTTGTCCGTTGTGATATTTCCCTTTTCATCACAGATTGTATTGATTTGGAGTTGTTCCTTCTTTCTTTTTGTTAACTGGGCTAGAGGTCTGTCTATCTTGTTTATTCTTTCAAAGAACCAACTTTTGGCTTCATTGATTTTTTGTATTGTTTTCTTTGTTTCTATTTCATTGATTTCTGCTCTGATTTTTGTTATTTCTTCCTGTCTGTTGCGTTTAGGGTTCATCTGTTGTTGCCTCTCAAGTGCTTTTAGCTGTAGTGTTAGATCATTCACTTGTGCTCTTTCTGTTTTTCTAATGTAGGCACCCAGGGCTATAAACTTCCCTCTTAGGACTGCTTTTAAGGTATCCCATAGGTTTTGTTGTGTTGTATTGTCATTGTCATTCAGTTCCAGGAATGTTTTTATTTCTTTCTTTATCTCTTCCTTGACCCATTCATTATTCAAGAGTGTGTTGTTTAGTCTCCATGTGTTCTTGTAGGCAGGAGGGCTTGTCCTGGTGTTGATGTTGAGCTTCATTGCACTGTGGTCTGACAGGATGCATGAAATTATTTCAATCTTTTTGTATTTGTAGAGGTTTCTTCTGTGTCCCAGGATGTGGTCGATTTTGGAGAATGTTCCGTGGGGTGCTGAGTAGAAAGTGTATTCTCTGGTATTAGGATGGAATGTTCGGTAGAGGTCTATGAGGTCCATTTGGTGTATCATATCGTTCAGTTCAGATGTCTCTCTGTTTATTCTTTGTCCTGTTGACCTATCCAAAGGACTCAGTGGGGTATTGAAGTCCCCTACTATGAGTGTACTGGGGTTAGTGTGTGACTTGTGGTCCTGGAGAATTGTCTTTATAAAGTTTGGTGCACCAGAGTTTGGGGCATATATATTCATAATTGTGAAATCTTCTTGGTGAATTGTTCCTTTGATAAAAATGTAATGGCCTTCTTTGTCTCTTCTGATTTCTTTTACTTTGAAGTCTATTTTGTCTGATATTAAAATAGCAACACCTGCTTTCTTTTTGGTACCATTTGCTTGGAATATTTTTTTCCATCCTTTCACTTTAAGGTGGTGCCTGTCCTTGAAGGTAAGATGTGTTTCTTGTAGACAGCATATCGATGGATTCTGTTTCCTAATCCAATCTCCCAGTCTATGTCTTTTGATTGGGGAATTTAGTCCATTAATATTTAAGGTTATGACTGATAGGTTTGTGTTGCTTCCTTTTGCCTTATTATCCATTTGCGGTTTTGGTTTAGGTTTCTACTTCTGCAGTTATGCTTTTATTGATTTCTCTTTCTAGGTGCCTGGGGTTGGTTGCTCCTTTCTTCTGTTCTTTGAATTGCTTCAAGTATTCTCTGAAGGGTTGGTTTTCCGGACATGTATTCTTTCAACTTGTTTATGTCATGGAAGGTTTTTCTCTCTCCTTCAACTATAATTGACATTTTTGCTGGGTATAGTAACCTGGGTTGGCATCTATTGTCCTTTAACACTGGGAATGCTTTGCTCCAGGTTCTTCTTGCTTTCATAGTTTGCACTGAGAAGTCAGTTGTAATTCTGATAGGTTTCCCCTTATAGGTCACTTGTTGTTTTTCTCTTGTGGCTTTAAGGATTTTGTCTTTGTTTTGGGTGTCTAGCATTTTAACTATGATGTGGCATGGAGAATTTCTTTTCTGATCTTGTCTGTTTGGAGTTCTATGTGCTTCTTGTATTGGTATTGGTTTGTCCTTTTTTAGTTTGGGGAAGTTTTCATCTATTATTCTGTTGAAGATCTGATCAATACCATTCTCTTGGGATTCTTCTCCTTCCTCTATTCCTATGATGCGGAGGTTTGATCTTTTCATAGTGTCCCACAGTTCCTGGTTGTTCCACTTTTGTGTATTTTTAAATTTTTCATAATCTTTCCTTGAGGTTTTTAGTTGTTCTGTGTTATCTTCCAGGTCTGATATTCTTTGTTCTGCTTCCTCCATTCTGCTTCTGAGGCTTTTTCCATTCCTTTCCTCTTGATTGGATGAGTGTTTTATTTCCTTTTTCATTTCCTCTTCTGATTTCTTTAGTATTTCTACTTTTTGGTGCTTCTCAATCTCTTCTTGTAGCTCTTTGCTTTGCTGGTTGGTTTCCTAATCTTTTTCATCATGGGATCTTTTCAGTGTTTCTACTTCCTTCCAGAGTTTGTTGTTCTCTCTCTGTAGGTCCTTCTTGTGTTATTTATTCTCTTTTCTTAGTTCTTTGATTTGTTCTTTATAATCTTGTAGTCCTTTAAATATGTTCCCTATTGTGTTCCTGATATCTGTCTCCTGGGGCATCCCCAGAGGTATTGCACTGCCAGAGTCTTCCATAGGGTTGGTAGAGCTTGGTGGTGGATTATCCTTCCCCTTTCCTGTGTTGTCTCTTCTTTGTGTTCCTGGCATATGGACTTCTCCTTGCCTGTATTCCAATGTGAGTCGTAAATGCCTGTTCACTGTTTTGAAGGCATTCTTTGCTTGCCTCCTTCAGATGCCTTCATAATCCCAGTTGGTGGGGGTAGGGGGTAAGTGGGCGCTCTTCAGCCTGAGCCCCAGTACCTTCTGCTGGCCTCAGGAGATCTCAGATCTCAAGAGTCACACAACCCCACCATTAATACCAGCTGGGAGGATAACTCCGCCCTCACAGCCACAAAAGCCAATCAATCCAAAGACAGCTCTTTTAATCTCAGCTGTGAGGATAACTCGGACCCCACAGCCACAAAAGCCAATCACGCCAAAGACAGCTGGATTAAGGGATCAACAATCAGCCTTGCTGAGGCACCCAGTTCCTACCTGTCTCCTGCTCTTCCTTCCGCTGGCCTGAGGTGATCTGAGATCTCAAGGGTCACACAACCCCACCTTTAATACCGGCTGGGAGGATAACTCTGCCCCTACAGCCACAAAAGCCAATCAAGCCAAAGACAGCACCTTTAATCCCAGCTGGGAGGAAAACTCCACCCCCACAGCCACAAAATCCAATCAAGACAAAGACAGCACCTTTAATCCCAGCTGGGAGGATAACTGACCCCACAGCCACAAAAGCCAATCAAGCCAAAGACAGCTGGATTAAAGGATCAACAATCAGCCTTGCTGAGGCACCCAGTTCCTACCTGTCTCCTGCTCTTCCTTCCACTGTCCTCAGGAGATCTCAGATCTCAAGGGTCACACAACCCCACCTTTAATACCGGCTGGGAGGATAACTCTGCCCCCACAGCCACAAAAGCCAATCAAGCCAAAGACAGCACCTTTAATCCCAGCTGGGAGGATAACTCCAACCCCACAGCCACAAAAGCCAATCAAGCCAAAGACAGCTGGATTAAGGGATCAACAATCAGCCTTGCTGAGGCATCCAGTTCCTACCTGTCTCCTGCTCTTCCTTCTGCTGGCCCCAGGAGATCTCAGATCTCAAGAGTCACACAACCCTACCTTTAATACTGGCTGGGAGGATAACTCTGCCCTCACAGCCACAAAAGCCAATCAAGTCAAGACAGCACCTTTAATCCCAGCTGGGAGGATAACTCCGCCCCCACAGCCACAAAAGCCAATCAAGCCAAAGACAGCTGGATTAAGGGATCAACAATCAGCCTTACTGAGGCACCCAGTTCCTACCTCTTTCCTGCTCTTCCTTCCGCTGGCCTCAGGAGATCTCCATGGAGACTTATGTTTAAACTGATGGAAATCTGTCACTAAACCATCTCAGACAAGGTCATTTAATTTAGTCATTGCCATAAGGAGCAAACTTCACTTCACTTGTTAAAATATGCCAGTGCTTACTGGTGGTTAATCTAGTTCATAAGAGCACTGTTTCCCCTCTGCAAGCACCAGATGCTAACCTCTTGTCATTCCTTAATGCTGCCTGTTGTTCTTCAGTAGTTTCCAGGCCTGGGTTTGTGATACTCATTGCCTTCCTTTTTCTTTCATTGGTATTAGTTTTCTTTCTGTTGATGTTATAAGACACAGACCTGAAGCAACATGGAGAGAAAAGAGTTTGTTTGGCTATCAGTCCATTATCCAGGGATGTCAGGCAAGAATTCCAGGAAGGAACTGAAGTAGACACCAGGGGGAACACTGCTTAGTGGCTTGCTTCCCCTGTCTTTAGCATGGATATCCTTTACTTTTTAATTAATTAAAGCTTTTTTGTATTTCATACATCATTTTTCTTTTCCTTTCTGATTTTTTATAACTTTTTAATTTTATTGAGCACATTTCATACAACATTTCTTAATCAAATTTAGACCCATTCTCCCATCTGTGCCCACCCTTCATGCTCCCCCCCCGGCCCCCGCCACCCAGCCAGAGCTCATGGATTCTGTCATACACATTAAGTCTTCTCTTGCATCTTTTTCTCAGTCTTTTATAACCTTTTCAATGCACAAGTTTGTTGATTTGGTCAGTTCTTTGAATAGGTTTTTCTCCCTCTTTTTTGTTCACTTTGATTTTATATTATTCCAAAATATGCATATATACACACTGCACACATAAATCAAAATTACAAAATCTGAAAATAAACTATAGGTTAATTCCAAAGCACATTTAGAGTTTCACATTTTAACAATTAAGTTGCATGCAAGTAAAAAGAAGTATAACTTTACGGGCTGGAGAGATGGCCTAGCGGTTAAGAGCGCCGACCGCTCTTACAGAGGACCCGGGTTCGATCCCCAGCACCCACATGGCGGCTGAGAGCCGTCTGAAACTCCAATTCCAGGAGAACTCCAGTTCCAGGGGAATCCGAGACCCTCTTCTGACCTCCGCGGCATTGCACGACACGGGTGCACAAACCTGCATGCAGACAGTACATTGATACACATACCGAAATAAATAAAATAAAAAAAAAAAAGAAGAAGTATAACTTTACATTCTCTCTTTGTTTAGAATATGGATATTAATATTCCTATATGATAGAACACACCATAGGATTACATAAGGATAACTTATGAGTGGTTGTAGCATGTATCAATAAAGAAAGAAAAAATTATTTTACAAAATATTTTTAACTGTTAAATATAAACATTTTTATCAAAAGATGTCATGTTTTCCCCAAGGAAGTCCTTGAAGTTTCCTCCTTGGCAAACCCAAACAACCATCAATCCTGCCTCCATGCTCCACACTGGAGTCCCTCCACCCCATGGTCACCCAAATGAGGTCCAGCAAGAGTGTGTCCTGTCTTGATCTGCCTGCACTGGCCTCCATGTCACAGCCTGGGTAGTCCAACAATGGCAGTCTACACTCTGAAGAGGCTGAAATCCCACTAGGCACTCAATCTACAAGCTGGATATCTTAGTAGTCCCCATCTGGCATTGAAGGTTTGGACAGTTCTCGAGTTTTTTAATGTTTATTGATACATACAAGTATATAAAATCAGGGCATGAAGACGATTTGATAGATTGAGTAGACTTAATTTCAATGCTATTATAAGGGAACAATTCAAATTCTCACCATTTGTTTCGCACCTGCAAAAATCACTTCAAGGGCATTAACGATCTCTCAGATCTGTTCAGTTTTGTGCAAGTAAACCATGTTTCTTTTTTAGAAAGACTTGTGCACTTGCCCAAACTCAAGGATACTGAAATCTAGCACATAATGCCCATTACTAGAGGTAGAAATACAGGCAATGTACTATTACAGACACAACCATCAATTACAGTTAAGGATTTTCTGTAACAATCAAATGGATAATCTAATATTGCAACAACTCAAGTATTACTGAGCAAAGTGCATTTCTACAATATTCAGTGTTTCTATTCGGTTTTCTAACTTTAAACAGCCTATGATAACTGGCAGCAAAGAAGGTCCTTGCAATAGACTGCCTCTGCTTGAGAACCTATGATGATATTATTGCATGCTGCCAATATACTATCTAAACATTAAAGATATTCCTAAAATATTTGATGGTAGACTATGATTAAGAAATTACACTACAAAAAAACCTTATGCAGAAGGAAGACTTTACTGACATGCTTCTGTTTTATATATTGTGCCCCCAAATGAAGTCCAGTAAGCACATGTCCTGTCTTGATCCTCCTGCATTGGCCTCCATGATACTGCTGAGGTAATCCAACAATGTCAGTCCATCTTCTGAGGAGGCTGAATTTCCATTAGCTGCTTAGTTCACAAGCTGAGTATCTCAGCAGCCTTCAGTTCATATTGGAAGGCTAAAAAGTAAAAAAAAAAAAAATCTGTATCTCATGACTTTGAGGAGTGCCTAAACCAGTGGCATCTACAGAGCATATACGCCTGCCTTTAAGAATTGTAGACAGGCCAAACAACGGTGCTTTCTTTTTTCTTTTTTTTCTTTTTGGCTTTTTATTAAGATCTCAAGTTTTGTGTTTGCATTACAGTTTCTCTGGTCTTATTATTTATTTCTGGTCATACTTTCCTTCTGAATGCTTAAGGCCAAAGAGTTAGCCCAGATTAACCAAGGTTTTGTTTTGTTGAGGTCAGTTGAGGATCTGGTCCTCAGGGGTCTTTACGAGGTTTTTTTTTGGTGGGGAGGGTGGGAGTCCCTTGCTTCTTTCAACTCCTCATCCACCAGCTCCATCCACATGAGGACAAAATCAGCTCTTGCTAGACCATGCTTCCTTTTATGAAGGGTGAGCAAACTTTCCTCTTTATAGACTGGACATGAAGTCCCATTAATGGCTCTCCAAGATCTCCCTGAACAGGAAGAATGGTGACCCACCTCTGCAGGACTTTTCAAAAGATGTCCCCACGTATAATCCCCTAAGAATTGTTTGACCTTTGAGAGCAAGGAACAAAGTTGTTCCCCAGGTCCCTCGGTCTAATTGGTAGGGATTTCAGATATGGTCGTTAAGCACCCAGAAAGGCTAAGTTGCACCAGCCTATTACATTGCACCTATATTAATATTGTATCCTTTGGAAACAAACTGTATGTTATTTCCATAGCATATTTATTGATTCACATCTTTCCATTTTAATCCCATATTACTGTAAAAGATGCACACATGTCCTCCATCATATACTAAAAGGCCAAGGTCTGAGAATATGTGTTATGTCAGCTCTAGAACCTGTGTAGGGATTCCCAATACAAGAGCATAGTTGTCTTTCGATCATGAGGAGTATAATGTTAATGTTGCTCATTTTGTCTTACACCTAGAATCTTGGTACTAGCATCCACAAAAGAGGGTTACCATTCATCTTTTGTTTTTCTTGGACTGTGTTTCTTCAGATAGCATAAAATCTTCTAGTTCCATCCATTTACCTGCAAATTTCATGATGCCTTCTTTCTTTACCCCTGCATAGTACTCTGTTGTGTAGATGTACTGCATTTTCTGTATCCACTCAACAGTTGTGGGGCATCTGGATTGGTTCCAGCTCTTCGCTATTGTGAAGAGAGCAGCAACAAACATGGCTGTACATGTATCTCTGCTGTAGGAAGAGTCTGATGGATATATACCCAGAAGTGGTATGGCTGGCTCAAGTGGTAGGCTCATTTTGAGTCTTTTAATGGTTCTCCATACTGTTTTCCATAGTGGTTGTAAAAGTTTGCATTCTCGCCAGCAGTGGATGAGTGTTCCCCCTTCCTCCCACCCTCTCCAGTATTTGGTATCATTTGTTTTCTTGATCAGCCTTACCAGGGTGAGATGATATCTTAAAGTGGTTTTAAATCTCATTTCCGTAATTATTAGTGATGTTGAACACTTTTTAAGATGTTTCTCAGCCATCTCCATTTCCTCCCTTCTGAATTTTCTGCTCAGCTCTTTACTCCATCTTTTGAGTGAGTCATTTGTTTTCTTTCTCCTTTGTTTTTTGAGTAGTTTGTATATTCTGGAAGTTAATGCTCTGTCACATGAATCAGCAGTGAAGGTTTCCTTCCACTCTGCGGGTTTTCTCTTCACTTCCCCTATTGTTTCTTTTGTTGTACAAAAGCTTTTGAGTTTAATAAGGTCCCACTTGTCAATTTTTGACCTTTGTTCCTGTGCAGCTATTGTCTGATTTAGAAAGACTCTTCCTACATCTATGTCTTGTAAGTTGCTGCCAACTTTTTCATCTAACACCTTCAGGGTTTTGGGTTTCGAATTGAGGTCTTTGATCCATTTTGAGTTGATTTTTGTGCAGGGTGAGAGGTATTGATTTAGTTTTATTTTTCTACAAGTGGTGATCCAGTTTTGCCAGCGCCATTTGCTGAAGATGCTGTCTTTTCTCCATTGAGTCTTTTTGGCCCCCTTGTCAAATATAAGGTGGCTGAAATTGTATGTGCTCAAGTTTGGATCTTCAGTTTTGTTCCATTTGTCTACAGGTCTATTTTTGTGCCAGTACCAGGCTGTTTTTATGACTATAGCCTTGTAGTATAGTTTGATGTCTGGTATAGAAATGACCCCTGTTTGCTGTTTGCACTCAGGGTTGCTTTGGTTATTTAGGTTTTTTGTGTTGCATATGAATTTAAGAACTTTTTTCCAAGCCTGTGAAGAATGTCCTAGGCATTTTAATTGGAATTGCGTTGAATTGATATATTAATTTCGGTAGAATGGACATTTTTACTATATTAATTTTTCCAATCCATGAGCATGGGAGGTATATCCATCTTCTGATGTCTTCTTTAATCTCCTTCTTCAGGAGTTTCTAATTTTTATTGTAGAGTTCTTTGGTGTCTTTGGTTAGGTTTATTCCTAGGTATTTTATTGTTTTGAGGCTATTGTGATTGGGAAAGTCTCCTTGTATTCCTTCTTCAGTTGCTTGTTGTTGGTGTAAAGAAAGGCTACTGATTTTTCTAGGTTAATTTTGTATCCTGCCACTTTACTGAAACTCTTAATCATTTCTAGGAGTTTTCTGGTGGAGTTTTTAGCGTCCCTTGGGTAAAGAATCATATCATCTGCAAAGAGGGATAGATTTACTTCCTCTTTTCCAATCGGTATTCCTTTGATTTCCTTTTCTTGTCTTTTTGCCCTAGACAGTGTTTCAAGCACTAAATTGAAGAGGAGTGGTGACAAGGGGCATCCTTAATGGGTTCCTACCTTTATGGGGAATCCTTCTAACTTTTCTCCATTTAGGATGATGATGGCTGTGGGTTTCTTGTCTATGGCTTTGATTATGTTGAGGAATGATCCTTCCAGTCCAATTCACTCTAGTACTTTAATCATGAAGGGATGCTGTATTTTATAGAAGGCTTTTTTCTGCATCAAGTGAGATGATTGTGTGGTTTTTTGTCCTTCAGTCCATTTATGTGTTTTAGGATATTTACTGATTTTTGTATGTTGAACCATCCTCGAATTTCTGGTATGAATCCAACTTGATCATGGTGGATGATCTTTTTGTGTGCATCTGTATATGGATTGTAAGTATTATGTTGAGGATTTTTCATCTGAGTTCATTAATGAGATGGGTCTGTAGTTCTCTTTTTCAGTTGCATCCTTGTCTGGTTTTGGTATTAGAGTGATGCTGGCTTCACAGAAGTAATTTGGGAGATTTCCCTCTGCTTGTATCTTTCTGAAGAGTTTATGTAACAGTGGTTACAAGTCCTCTTTATATATTTTGTAGAGTTCTGCTGTGAAACCAACTGGGCCTGGGCCTTTTTTAGTTGGGAGATCTCTTATTACATTTTCAATTTGTTCATATATTATGGGTCTGTTTAAGCTGTCAGTCTCTTCTTTGTTTAGCTTTGGTGATTCCCTGGATTACAGATATTCATCCATTTCTCTTAGGTTTTCAAATTTGGTAGAGTATAGGATTTTTTTGTTTGCTTGTTTGTTTTTTAAGTTCTTTTTTTATATTACTTCTTTATTTTTTTCATTTTTTAACAATAACTAATAATTTATGATTACAAGCATCTTTCATGTAAAACCAATTTGCAAGCAGTTGTGCCCAAATCCACACAGCCCAAGGGTCCCACCATCTGGCTGTGGGGGCTTGCATGTTCAATCAAGTTGATCTAATAAATGTCCAGACTATATTGCTGTAGTTTCAGCATTCACTCCAATTGTAACCCTTACATTCTACCACACCCCCTCTTCTGCAGATTGTTCCCTAGGCTTAGAAAAGGGGCACACGTGGATGAGAAGCAAAAAAACAGTCTACTTTCTCTGGAGCTGTTGTTTTGGACTCTGGTCAATTCTGCCTGTGTCCTTTCATGGGCTGACAGCTTGTCCAGGAATAACCTTTCAATCCTACTAATGAATCACAAACAATTAGATAATATAGGTATTTAAACAGTACTAATTTTTATGGTAGGTTACTTTGGTATAGACACAGATGTTTGGATGTTATGTTAATCCATGAATTATGTTTTTTATGTAAAGTATGACAGGGTCTCATGGTGGGTTATAACATCTGCTAACCACTAGAGGATGTAAGCTTGTGGCATCAGCCGTGGGTTACTCCTCCAAGGAGAGAGCTAAGAGCAAATTATATTTGGGATATACAGTCATATGGCTGCCACTGCTGCACAGTATTTCTAGGCAGGTGAGGTGTAGCTGGTGCTGACAGAGGAGGCTTGCTTGACTGGAGGAGACCTATATTTGCTTTATTGGTTTAGTGGCCTTTGGTAATACTCTCTGGTATTCCAGAAACCAACTGTACACTTGCAAGCGCGGTCTCAATACATCTTTCCCATGCTTACATCTGTTCTTTGACAGAAGGGCCTTATCGCCTCTCTTCTTGCAGGTATCCCAGTTTATAGACAAGAATCCTTTACCTTTTGGGGGGGCTTGGATCCCCTTGCCAATATCTCCTTGGTAGAATAATTCATTGCTTATATCAGAGTTCTCCTGTATTAATATATTTTGCTTAAGTGAGTAGGTTTTTGAAGAAATCCCTTATGATTGTCTGGATCTTTTCATTGTCTATTGTGATATTTCCCCTTTCATCACGAATTCTCTTGATTTGGAGTTGCCCTTTCTTTCTTTTGGTTAACTGGGCTAGAGGTCTGTCTATCTTGTTTATTCTCTCAAAGAACCAACTTTTGGATTTGTTGATTTGTTTATATTGTTTTGTTTGTTTCTATTTTATTTATTTCTGCTCTGATTTTTGTGATTTCTTCCTGTGTGTTGCATTTAGGGTTCATTTGCTGTTGTCTTTCATGTGTTTTTAGCTGCTTTGATAGCTCATTTTTTGTGCTTTTTCTATTTTTTAATGTGGGCACCCAGGGATATAAACTTCCCTCTTAGAACTGCTTTTAAAGTGTCCCATAGGTTTTGTTGTGTAGTGCTGTCATTGCCATTTAGTTCCAGGAATGCCTTTATCTCTTTCTTTATTTCTTCCTTGACACATTCATTGTTCAGGAGTGTGTTCTTTTTTTTTTTTTTTTTTTTTTTTTTTTTTTTTTTTGGTCTTTTTGAGACAGGGTCTCCCTGTAGCCCCAGCTGTCCTGGAACTCACTCTGTAGACCAAGCTGGCCTTGAACTCACAAAGATCCACCTGCCTCTGCCTCCCAAGTGCTAGGACTAAAGGCGTGCACCACCACGCCTGGCAGGAGTGTGTTCTTTAGTCTCCATGTGTTCCTATAGGTAGTAGGGCTTCTCCTGGTGTTGATATTGAGCTTTATTGCATTGTGGTCTGATAGAATACTTGAGATTATTTCAATTTTTTGGTATTTGTTGAGGATTTTTTTTCTATGTCCCAGTATGTGGTCAATTTTGGAGAATGTTCCATGGGGTGCTGAATAGAAAGTGTATTCTCTGGTGCTTGGGTGGAATATTCAGTAGCTGTCTGTGAGTTCCATTTGCTGTAATGTATTGTTCAGTTCAGATGTCTCTCTGTTTACTCTTTTTCCAGTTGATCTGTCCAAGTGGCTCAGTGGGGTATTGAAGGCCCCTACTATGAGTGTGCTGGGGTTGATCTGTGCCTTGAGGTCCTGCAGAGTTGTTTTTATAATGATTGGTTCACTGGAGTTTGGTGCTTATGTATTCATGATTGTGAAGTCTTCGTTGTTAATTTTCCCTTTAATGAGGATGTAATGGCCCTCTTTGTATCTTCTGATTGCTTCTACTTTGAAGTCTATTTTATGTGATATTAAAATAGCAACTCCTGCTTTCTTTTTCATACCATTTGCTTGGAAAAATTTTTTTCCATCTTTTAACTTTCAGTTGGTACCTATCCTTGAGGGTGAGATGGGTTTCTTGTAGACAGCATATAGATGGATTCTGTTTCCTCATCCATTCTCCCAGTCTATGCCTTTTGATTGGGGAGTTTAGTCCATTAATATTTTTTTCTTTTTATTTCTTTTTTTATTTTTTTGGTCTTTTGAGACAGTGTCTCCCTGTATTTCCAGCTGTACTGGATCTTACTCTGTAGACCAGGTTGACTTTGAACTCACAAAGATCCACCTGCCTCTGCCTCCTGAGTGCTAGGAGTAAAGGCATGCACCACCATGCCTGGCTAGTCCATTAATATTTAAGGTAATAATTGAGAGATGTGTGTTGCTTCTTTTCCCCTTATCGTCCATTTACATTTTGGTCTAGGTATCTACTTTTGCAGTTGTGCTTTTAATAATTTCCCTTTCCAGATGCCTGAGGATAGCTGCTCCTCTCTTCTGTTCTTTGAGTATTCATTGAAGGTTTGGTTTTCTGGACATGTATTATTTCATCTTGTTTAAATCATGGAAGGTTTTTTCTCTTTCCTTCAACTAGAATTGAAATTTTTGCTGGGTAAAGTAACCTGAGTAAGCATTGATAGTCATTTACCACTGGGAATGCTTTGGTCCATGTTCTTCTTGCTTTCATAATTTGCGCTGAAAAGTCAGCTGTAATTCTGATAGGTTTCCCCTTATATGTAATTGTTGTTTTTCTTTTCTGGCTTTTGGAATTTTGTTTTGTTTTGGATAACTAATGTTTTAACTATGGTATGGCAAGGGGAGTTTCTTCTCTGGTCCAGTCTATTTGGTGTCCTATGTGCGTCCTGTATTGTATGTGTTTGTCTTGTTTTTTAGTTTGGGGAAATTTTCTATTATTCTATTGAAATATCTATTATTTTATTGAAAGTCTGATCAATACAATTCTCTTGGGATTCTTCTTCTTCCTCTATCCCTATGATGGGGAGGTTTGATCTTTTCATCATGTCCCACATTTCCTGGTTACTCCATTCTTGGTTATTTTAAAACTTTTCATAATCTTTACTTGAGCTTTTTAGTTGTTCTGTGTTATGTTCTAGATCTGATATTCTTTTTTTTTCTGCTTCCTCCATTCTTCTTCTGAGGCTTTTTCCCATTATTTCCTGTTGATTACATGAGTGTTTCGTTTCCTTTTTTATTTCATCTTGTGTTTTCTTTATTATTTCTACATCATTTTGGAGCTTTTCAATCTTTCCTTGCAGCTTCTTTTTTCATTCATTAGTTTCCATTGTCATTTCAGTATGGGTTCTTTTCGGTGTTTCCACTTCCTTCCAGCATTTCTCATTATCTCCTCCCAGGTCCTTTCTGAGTTTTTCTCTCTTCTTAGTTCTATGACTTTTTTGAATATATCTGTAATTGTTAATTTACATTATGTATCCTGGGCTATCTCTACAGAGGTCCCATTGAAGGGGACCTCTTCAGGCTCTGTAGAGTTTGGTATGGGGTTATTCTGGGCTTTTCCCATACTGTTTTTGTATGTCCTTTACTTTTTGCCTAAATTCTGGTGTGAATCTCTAGTGTCTCTTCACCGTGTTGGAGGAATGCTTTCCTTGATTTCTTCAGGGGTCTTCCTTGTAGTCTCCTTATTTATTGAGTGTTGACTTGCTTAGGTTTTGATTTTTCAATTTTGGTTATATATTGGAAGGTATAGTTCACGCTTCCCTTTCTGTTTCACAAGATCTGGGTGGGCAACAGGCCAAATGACACCTTCTGAGCACTGTAAGTCCTCTGTTTCCAGCCAGTTCTTCTGGGTTGGTGGTAGGTCTTATTGGAACCTCTGTATCCCAGGCTTCTCTGCTCCTGGCTAGCTGGCCAGCCCACCAGCCTGTGCCTAAGCTCTCTACTGTGGGCCAGAAGCAACTTCAATTCTCAAGTTTTATATCTGAAGTACAAATTCTCAGACCTTACTGATTATTTATTTCGTGTTATAATTTCCTTTTGGATGCTTAAGTCCATGCAGTTAGCCCAAATTAACCAAAGTTTTTGTTTTCTCAAGGTCAGTTGAGGATCTGGCCAACAAGGGTCACTCGTGGGTTTTTTTTTTCCTTGTGGGGGGGGAGCTCCTGGCTCCTCTTGGTTTTTCAACCACCAGTTCCATCCACTCGAGGACATAGTTAGGTCTTCTTAGACCAGGCTTGTCTTTTAGAAGCATGAGCAGACTTTACTCTTTATAGGCTGGACACTGGCTGAAGACCCATTGGTTGATCACCAAGACCACCCTGAACAGAATGACAGATGACGCAAATTTGCAGGACATTTCAAGAGATGCCCCCATGCATATTCTCCTGAGACTTAGTTGAATTCTGAGGGCAAGGAACAAAGTTATCCCTTAGGTCCCTTGGCCAAATTGGTATGGGCATTAAGTATGGTCATTAAGCACCCAGAAAGGCTAAGTTACACCAGTCGGGTACATAACACCTATACTAGAATTGACTCTTCTGAAAACGAACTACGTGTCATTTCCATATCATATTTCTTGATTCATCTTTTTCCATTTTAACTTCATGTTACTCTAAAATATGTATACATGTCCACCATCATATACCAAAAATCCATAGTTTGAAAAAAATGGTAGGTTAGTTCTAGAACATGTCTAGGGATTCATAAAAAAAGAGCATGGTTGTGTTCAGATTGTGAGGAATATAACATTAATGTTTGCCTTACAACTAGGTACTTGGTGCTAGCATCCACAGATGAGAGATACCATTCATCTTTTGTTTTTCTGGGACTGTGTTACTTCATTTAACATAGTATCTTCTAGTTCTATCCATTTACCTGCAAATTTCATGATATCATCTTTCTTTACCACTGGATAGTACTCCATTTTGTAGATGTATCACATTCTCTCTATCCACTCATCAGTTGGGGGCACTTGGGTTGGTTCCAGCTCTTCATTATTGTGAAGAGAGCTGCAGTAAACATGGCTGTACATGTATCTTTGTGGTAGGATGACTGTTGTGGATACATACCCAGGAGTGGTATGGCTGGGTCAGGTGGTAGACTCATTCCTAGTCTTTTAAGTGTTCTCCAGACTGCCTTCCAAAATGGTTGTAAGAGTTTGCATTCCCACCAGCAGTGGATGAGTGTTCCCCTTTCCCCACAACTTCCCCACCATTTGGTATATTTTTTTCCTCATCCTAGCCAGCCTTATTGGAGTGAGATGATATCTTAAAGTGGGTTTTATTTGTATATCCTTAATTATTAATGATGTTGAACACTTTTTAAGTTGTTTCTCTGCCATCTCTATTTCCTCACTTGTGAAATCTCTGTTCAGCTCTTTACTTCATCTTTTGAGTGAGTCATTTGTCTTTTTACTCTTTGTTTTTTTGAGTAGTTCATATATTCTGGAAGTTAGTGCTCTGTCAGATGTATCAGCAGTGAAGGTCTCCTCCCACTTTGTGTGTTTTCACTTCACTTCCCTGATTATTTATTTTGCTGTGAAGAAGATTTTGAGTTTTTTGTTTACTTGTTAAGGGATTCTAATATATAAGAGCACAGTTGTTTTCAGGTCACATTAACATTGATCAGTTTGCCATACAGTTCAGTAATTGGTGCTAGCATCCACAGATGAGGGATACCATTTGTTGTTTGTTTTTCTGGGACTGTGTTACTTCACTTAGCATGATATCTTCTTCCTCCATCTATTTACCTGAAAAGTTCATGATGTCATCTTTCTTTACCACTGCATAGAACTCAACTGTGTAGATGTACCACAAGTAGACATTCTCACCCGCAGTGGATGAGTGCCCCCCCTTTCCCCACAACCTCTCCAGCACTTGGTATTATTTGTTTTCTTGATCCTAGCCAGTCTTATCAGAGTGACATGATATATTAAAGTGGTTTTAATTTGCATTTCCTTAATTATTAGCGACATTGAACACTTTTTAAGATGTTTCTCTGGCATCTCTAATTCCTCACTTGTGAAATCTCTGTTCGGGTCTTTGCTCCATCTTTTGAGAGATTCATTTGTTTTCTTTCTTCTTTGTTTTTTGAGTAGTTTATATATTCGGAAAATCAATGCTTTGTCACTGTGGTGAAGGTTTCCTCCCACTCTATGGGTTTTCTCTTCACTTCCTTGATTGTTTATTTTGATGTACAGAAGCTTTTGAGTTTTATAAGTTCCCACTTGTCAATTGTCGACCTTGTTTCCTGTGCAGCTGCTGTCTGATTTACAAAGTCTTTTCCTATGCCTATGTCTTGCAGGTTGTTGCCAATGTTTTCTTTTATCACATTCAGAATTTTGGATTTCACATTGAGGTCTTTAATCCATTTGGAGTTGCCTTTTGTACAGGGTGAGAGGTAGGAGTTAAATTTTATTCTTCTACAAGTGATGATCCAGTTTTGCCAACACCATTTGCTGAAGATGCTGTCCTTCCTCCATTGAATCTTTTTGCCTCCCCCACTTGTCAAATTTGAGGTCGCTGAAATTGTATGTGCTCAACTTTGTATCTTCAATTTTGTTCTATTGGTCTATGGGTCTGTTTTTGTACCAGTACCAGGCTGTTTTTATGACTACAGCACTGTAGTATAGTTTAAAGTCTGGTATTGAGGTTCCCCCCTGTATTCCTCTTTTCATTCAGGGTTGCTTTGGCTATTCGGGATCTTTTGTTTGTCCATATAAATTTGAGGATTTTTTTTCCCAAGCATGTGAAGAAAGTCTTGGGGAATTTAATTGGGACTGCATTAAATCTGTATATTAATTTGGATAGAATGAACATTTTTACTATATTAATTTTCCAATCCATGAACATGGGAGGATTTTCCATCTTCTGATGTCATTTTTAATCTCCTTCTTAAGGGGCTTATATTTTTTTTGGTGAGATCTTTGGTGTCTTTGGTTCGGTTTGTTCCCAGGTATTTTATTGTTTTTGAAGCTATTGTGATTGGTAAGGTTTCCTTGTATTCCTTCTTTAGTTGCTTATTTTTGCTGCAAATAAAGGCTACTAATTTTTCTAGGTTAATTTTATATACCAACACTTTTCTGAAACTCCTAATAATTTATAGGAGTTTCCTGGTTGAGTTTATAGCATCCCTTAGGTAAACTATCATATCGTCTGCAAAGAGGGATTGTTTGACTTACTCTATTGCAACTAATACTTCTTTAATTTCCTTTTCTTACCTTATTGCCTTAGCAAGAGTTTCAAGTACTATATTGAAAGGGAGTGGTGACAGGGGGCAGCCTTGCCAAGTTCCTACCTTTAAGCGGAATCCTTCTAACTTTTCTCCATTTAGGATGATGTTGGCTGTGGGTTTCTTGTATACGGCTTTCATTATGTTGAGGAATGATCCCTGCAGTCCAATTTCCTCTAGGACTTTAAGCGTGAAGGGGTGTGGGATTTTGTTGAAGGCCTTCTCTTCATCAATTGAGATGATCATGTGTTTTTTTGTCTTTCAGTCCATTTATGTGTTTTATGATATTAATTGATTTACGTATGTTGAGCCATCCCTGCAACTCTGGTATGAATCCAACTTGATCATGATGGATGCTTTTTTGATGTGGGTCTGTATGTGATTTGCAAGTATTTTGTTGAGAATTTTTGCATCTATATTCATTAATGAGATGGGTCTATAGCTTTCTTTTTTGCTTGCATCTTTGCCTGGTTTTGGTATTAGAGTGATGCTGGCTTCATAGGAGTTTGGGAGAATTCCCTCTGTTTGAATCCTTCTGAAGAGTTTGAGTAGCAGTCATTGTAGGACTTCTTTAAATGTTTTCTGGAATTCTGATGTGAAACTATCTGGACTGGGCCTTTTTTAGTTGGGAGGATTTTTGTTTGTTTGTTTGTTTTACTTTTTAGTTGGGAGGTTTTTAATTACATCTTCAATTTCCTCAAATATTATCAGTTTGTTTAAGCTGTCAATCTTCTTGGTTTAGCTTTGGTGATTCCCAAGATTTCAAATATTCATCCATTTCCCTTAGATTTTCAAATTTAATAGAGTATATGTTTTTGAAGTATTCCAGTATGATTGCCTGGATCTTTTCATTGTCTGCTGTGATGTTTCCCCTTTCATCACTAATTCTATTGATTTGGAGTTGCTTTTTCTTTCTTTTGGTTAACTGGGCTAGAGTTCTGTCTATCTTGTTTATTCTGTCAAAGAACCAACTTTTGGATTAAATGATTTTTTTGTATTGTTTTCTTTGATTCATTTCATTGATTTCTGCTCTGATTTTTTTGTCATTTCTTCCTGTCGTGTTTAGGGTTCGTTTGCTGTTATGTTTCGAGTGTTTTTAACTGTAGGGTTAACTAATTTATTTGTGCTCTTTCTGTTTTTTTCAATGTAGGCACCCAGATCTATAAACTTCCCTCTTAGGACTGCTTTTAGTGTGTCCCATAGGTTTTGTTGTGTTGTACGATCATTGTCATATATTTCCAGGAATGCTTTTATTTTTTTCTTTCTTTCTCCCTTGACCCATTCATTATTCAGGAGTGTGTTGATTAGTCTGCATGTGTTCGTGTAGGTTATAGGGTTTATCCTAGTGTTGATATTGATCTTTATTGCACTGTTGTCTGTTAGAATGCATGAAATTATTTCAAAATTTTTCATATTTGTTGAGGTTTTTTTCTGTGTCCCAGTATGTGGTCATTTTTGGAGAATGTTCTGTGGGGTGCTGAGTAGAAAGTGTATTCTCTGGTGCTTGGGTGCAATATTTGGTAGATGTCTGTGAGGTCCATTTGATATATCGTATTGTTCAGTTCAGATGTTTCTCTGTTTATTCTTTGTCTGGTTGATCTGTCCAAGGGACTCAGTGGGGTATTGAAGTCCCCTACTCTGAGTGTGCTGGGGTTAATCTGTGCCTCGAGGTCCTGTAGAGTTGTGTTTATAAAGATTGGTGCACCAGTTTGGCGCATAAATATTCATGATTGTGAAGTCTTCATGGTTAATTTTCCCTTTAATGAGGACGTAATAGCCCTCTTTGTATCTTTTGATTGCTTCTACTTTGAAGTCTATTTTGTATGATATTAAAATAGCAACTCCTGCTTTCTTTTTCATACCATTTGCTTGGAGTATTTATCCATCCTTTCACTTTCAGTTGGCCCCTATCCTTGAAGTTGATATAGGTTTCTTGTAGACAGCATATGTATGGATGCTGTTTCCTAATCCATTCTCTTAGTCCATGCCTTTTTATTGGAGATTTTAGCCCATTAATATTTAATGTTACAATTGAGAGATGTGTGTTGCTTCCTTTCCCCTTATCATCACTTTTGTTTTAGGTTTCTATTTTTGCAGTTATGCTTTTAATAATTTCCTGTTCAAGTTGCCTGGGGATAGCTGCTCCTCTCCTCTGCCCTTTGAATTGCTTCGAGTATTCTGTAAAGGTTTGGTTTTCTGGACTTGAATTCTTTCATCTTGTTTATGTCATGGAAGATTTTTCTCTTTCCTTCAAACATAAATGAAAATTTTGATGGGTATAGCATCCTGGGTTGGCATTTGTAGTAGTTTAGCACTGGGAATTATTTGGTCCATGTTCTTGCTTTCATAGTTTGCACTGAGAAGTCAGATATAATTCTAATAGGTTTCCCCTTATTTGTAACTTGTTTTTTCTGTCGTGGTTTTTTAGAATTTTGTCTTTGTTTACAGCGTCTAGTGTTTTAACTATGATATTTCGCAGGGAGTTTCTTTTCTGATCTTGTCTATTTTGTGTTCTCTGTACTTCTTTTACTTGTATGGGTTTGTCTTTTTTTAGTTTTGGAAAGTTTTCATCTATTATTCTGTTGAAGATGTGATCAATATCATTCTCTTGGGCTTCTTCTCCTTCCTCTATCCCTATGATGGGGAGGTTTGATCATTTCCTAGTGTCCCACATTTCCTGGTATTTCCATTCTTGAGTATTTTTAAATTTTTTATAGTCTTTACTTGAGCTTTTTATTTGTTCTGTGTTATCTTCCAGGTCTGATATTCTTTTTTCTGCTTCCTCCATTCTACTTCTGAGGCTTTTTCCCATTCTTTCCTCTTGATTAGATGAGTGCTCGATTTCCTTTTTTATCTTGTCTTGGGTTTTCTTTACTATTTCCACTTCCTTTTGGAGGTTCAAAATCTTTTCTTGTAGCTCTTTACTTCACTGGTTGATTTCCTTTTTCATTTCAGCATGGCATCTTTTCAGTGTTTCCACTTCCTTCCAGAGTTTGTCATTTTCTCCCTCTAGTTCTTTCCACAGTTTGTCATTTTTCTCCTTTTATTTCTTTCCAAAGATTGCTATTCTTTCCCTCTAGGTCCTTTCTGAGTTTTTCATTCTCTCCCCTTAGTTCCATGATTTCTTTGAATATATCTGTGATTGTTTTATGATCTGTGTCCTCGGCTACCTCCAGGGAGGTCCCATTATGGGAATCCTCCATAGGTTCAGTAGACTTCAGTGTGGAATTATTCTGTGCTTTTCTCATATTTTTCTTTGTGCTCTTGGCATGTGGGTTTCCTTTTGCTTGTATTTTGATGTGAATCGCAAGTGCCCTTCACCATGTTGAAAGTTCACTTTCTTTGATTCTTTCTCTTTATTTATGAGGTGTTGACTTGTCTAGATTTCAGGCTTTCAATTTTGGTTATATATTGGGAGGTATAGCTTGCTCTTCCCTTTCTATTCTGCAGCTGAGTTGGTCTGACCCAGGCACCCACTGTTCTACATCATTTTCAATTCATCTTAATTGCCTTTATACCTGCTTATCCATTGGCAACTGCCCACAGTGCACTCTCCCCCTGGGAATTCATATATTCCATCATGGGGGTCTATTGTGTAAAATTATTCTCCTTACCCAATCCTCAGTGCCAGTTTATCCTCTGACCTCTTGTCAGACTGTCCAGAGTCCCTCTCTTAAAGAAGGCCAGTTCTTCCTTACCCAACAACAACCAGCTGCCAATATGTGTTCAACTAAGATTGGTTTGTGCTATCCGTTTCTGCAGTTCCATGCTGAGGTTTAGTCTGGTTAAGTTTGCATAAGTCTTGTGTATGCTTATGCAAATGCTGTAGGTTCATATGAACAGGGTCCCAGGAGCTTGGAGAATTCATGTCAATTTGTTCTTGCACTACCTCCCTGACTCATAATCTTTCTGTACCCTCTTCTACAATGTTCCCTGAGCCTTGTGTGGGTGAAGCTGAATATAGGTGACCTGTCCATGGAACCACACTCTGCAGGTTCCTAATCTCCACAGTCTGGCCATTCATGCCCTTTTGGGGTACTGACTTCTTGTTTCATGGGGAAGCATGGTTAATGAGAGTTAAGAGGTTAATTAATGTCCTATTCACCCTTTGTTCTATGTTGCATGAGCTTTAGGAGTAGAGGTTGCATTGTGAATATGCAACTTAGGCATTAACAATTCACAGATCATGTCTGTGTACATCCAGTTAGGGGACACTGTGCTATTCTTCATCTAATAGAAAAGAAACTTAAAAGCCCACTCATTTGGAGGAAACTCATGTGTGGTACTATAAACATAGTCATATGCATACAGCTGGAGAGGTCATAGATCTTAGACAAATTCTCAAAGGTGACACATCTACAGGCTAAGGTAACATCTTACTAATAACAAAATATGTATCCTTATATTTATAAACAAATATCCCAGACACCACTCAATAAAGAGTCTATGCTATATATATATATATATATATATATATATATATATATATGATTTTATGTTCAGTACGTGCACCAATGATGTGCAAAGCCAGCAAAGACCAGAAGAGGGCATCAGATTCCCCTGGAACTGGAGTTACAAAGGGTTGTTATTCACCATGTGGTCCTGGAAATTGAATTTGTATCTTCTGCAAGAGAAGCCAGTGCTCTTAACTGCTGAGACACATGTCCAACCCCTCCTATCCATCTATACAGATGATGTCTACTGCCCTAGGTATAGTGTGGATCATTTGTATTCACATATATATGTGAATATATATGTGAATACAAATATATTCATGTGGCTGGAATCCACATGATATTCTTCCCTCCTAGATCCAGGCTGGCAGTTCTACAAGACTGCAGGCTTTTGGAGCTGTTTCATGCCTTCAGGGTAACAGTTCCTAAGCTGAGCTCCTGGCAAAGAGAGGGCAGGGGAGCATGGGAAGTTAACCATAGATTGAAAAAGGAAAAGGACTCAGAGAAAGTCCGGGAGATAGACTGAAGTTTAAAGTTGGAATTCAAGGCTTTTATACCAACCCATGCACAGGCAGGAACATGTACACACAATTGGGGACAGCGGAACTTCAGGCTATATTCCAGATCAAAGTTCTTTCCTGAGAGATCAAAAGACAGCCCAGACGTCACAGGTCTGTGAGAATAACAGCAGGGGTAAAGGGTTTAGCTGTTAGGTAGCTGCTTTTAAGTGCTTCTGCCAAAAGAATGTCTACAAGATAGCACTGCTCAGACTGAGCTAGGTCCTCCTAAAACATTAGCAATGAAGAGTATACCCCACAGACATATCCCCCTGCTGATCAGATGGAGCAAATTCCTACATTGTGATTTCATCTTTCTAGGTATTGGAAGTTTGTGTGATGTTGACAAAACCCAGCAGACCATGTTCTTTCCTGTTTTTCTTTGTTGTTTCTTGTGTGTGTGTGCGTGTGTGTGTGTGTGTGTGTGTGTTTGTGTGTGTGTGTCTGTGTGTGTTTGTCTGTTCCTGAGTGTAAGATTAAAGGCGTGTGCCACCATGCTAGGCCTTTCTTTCTTTTAAAATTAATTTTATTTTATGTGTATGAGTGCTTTGCCTGCATTTGTGTAAGTGCATTTGTGTTGTGCATGCAATGCCCATGGAGGCTAAAAATGTGTGTCAGATCCTCTGGAGTAGGAATTATGTGGGTCCTGGGAGCCAAACTTATATTCTCTGCAAGAGTAGCCAGTGCTATTAACCACTGAGCCACCTCTTCAGGAACTTATTTTCTTTTATTTTTTTGCCCTAATACATCTACCTGCTGCTCATTCACCCCTGCATCTATTCCTACATTCACCCCTGCATCTTCTTCCGCATAGCCCCTCTTCTGTTTCCTTTTCTTCAGCTGTTCACTGTGGCCCAGTGTTTTACATACCATTCTTCCCCTGAGATTCAATCCTGCATGAGTCACCTGATGAATATTTGCTTGTATGTTTGATATTTATTAGACTGCCCTTAGGACACTCTTCAAGATATGTACTATCTTGATTTTTTTGGATGAGAAATATGAACCTCAATAGAAATTATGCTCTAGCCTAGGGTTAGCTAAAGGGCTCTGCTCAGCCAATCTGGTCTCAGTGACAGGGCTATACAATTCAATTAAATTGCCTGTCTGGGGCAAGTTCATACTGCTTTTCTCACTTACTTGTCTCACTGTGGTGACAAAATACCTCACCATAAGTAAGGAAGGGCTCATTTTGGCTCACAGTCATAGGGCATACACTTTGACAAAAAAGGCATGGGAACAGGAGCTTAAGATAGTGATCTACTTTGTATCCACAGCTGAGAAAATAGAATAGTGAATACTAGTGCTCAGCTCTGTTTCTTTTTCTTTTGATTTACTCTGGGACCCCAGTCCATGGGATGCTGTTGTCCACTTTACTATAGGTCTTCTTAACACAATCTAGAAACTCCTCACAGAAATAAATGCTCAGTACTTTGCTTCCACTGTGATTCTAATTCCAATGGAGTTAATGGTGGAGATTATCACAGTACTCTTTTGGTTAATGGTGAGTGGCAGGGAGCATAGGAGGAGAAGTCTAGCCTTGTTTCAAGAGTGGTGGGAAAGGCCAATATATCCAACCACACTAGTAATTACAGAGAAGAAGACAAAATAGGAAAAATGTTTATATAGAAGGGATATTTGTTTTTTTGTTTTTTTGTGGAGACTTATTATATTGTCCATTTCCTGTATTTTTCTAAGTCTTTGACTCAAAACCATTTTTAATATTTAAGCCATAAATTCCCATGACTCTTTGCTTTCTTAACCAACTAATGTCATTTTCTGTAAAAGGAAAGAAATATACTTATTTTCACTGGATGTTTTTAGCATGCAGCTTATATTTTTATGTGCAATAGGATTCTTTCCTTCCTTAATTTTCCATTTCAGTTTCAACAATTTCTCTCCTCTGCTTGCAGTCTTCTGGATCCCTTCATTCCTGACTATCACAAAGCTTCAATAAAAAAATTGGCTTGGGGGGCTGGAGAGATAGCTTAGTGGTTAAGAGCACCGACTGCTCTTGCAGAGGACTCGGGTTCGATCCCCAGCACCCGCATGGTGGCTGAGAATTGTCTGTAACTCCAATTCCAGGAGAACTTCAGCTCCAGGGGAATCTAACACCCTCTTCTGACCTCTGCAGCATTGCATGACATGGCTGCACAAACCTGCATGCAGACAGTACATTCATACACATAGAAAATAAATAAATAAAATTAAAAAAAATTAAAAATTGGCTTGGGAAAAAAGGATGTTTTCTCATTTATGAAAAGTTTGAAAAATATTTCATGCGTCATCTTGATGCAACCCAGAATCACATGGAAACTGTGTGATAATGGGACTGTCTCCACTGGGATGGTTTACAGGGGATGAATGTGGGACAGACCCAGCTGTCTGTGTGCAAAGCCATTTCTTATGCAAGAGTCCCTGAACAATAGTAGAGAAACTGAGCTGCAAGCCAGTAAACAAAACAGCTGCATGCCATCATTTATTTCAGGTGTTGACTTTGGATGTGATAGGACTTGCTGTGTGACCTTCCCTCCTTGATTTCAATAATGGACTATATCCTGTGTATTGGTCACTTTTCTTTTGCTGTGATAAAAACCACCATGACCAAGGGAACTTATAAAATGAAGAGTTTATTTGACCTTACGATTGGTAGGAAGCATGGTGGCCAGGGAGCCTCACATCCCCCAAGGGAGAGAGAGAGAGAGAGAGAGAGAGAGAGAGAGAGAGAGAGAGAGAGAGAGATAAGACTACAAGGCTTGTTAAACACACTAAGCCACCCCCAATGATGTACTTCCTCCAGCATTGCCACACCTTCTAAGATCTCCCAAAACAGTGCCACCAACTGGGGACAAAATGTCTTAATACTTGAAGCCTATGGGGGCCATTCTCATTCAAACCACCACAACCTGGAATTATAAACTCTCCCGATCCCCTTTCTCCCCTAAGCTGTTTTATTGGTCAGTGTTTTGTGTTCAGTTTTTTTTTTTTCTCACATCAATAGAAATGAAAATAGAATACAGTGCACCCCAGATTGGCCTATTCTACCCAGGTTAATTAATTATGCAAACTTGGCAAAGCTATAAGACTCCTGAAGTCTATATGGCCATTTTTCTCTGACATTGGTTTACTACTCCAGGTTTCCATCCAGAGGAGCTCGTTCTCTTATATATTTTCATTAAATTATTTGTGTGTTTAATGCATAATTTTCAATCAGTATTAATTGCCTTTATAGCCGCTTCTCCACAGGCACCTTCCAACAGCTTCTCCCGCTCCCCCAGTTCACACATTCTGTCATTTGTGTTAGGGTCTATTGTGCCAAGTTACTCTCCCCTGGCTATTCCTCAGTGCCAGTTCATCCTCTGAGCTCAGTGGGAGGAAACTCATGTGTGGTACTTTAAAGATAGACAAATCCACACAACTGGAGAGGTCAAAGATCTTGGAGAATTTCCCAATGTTGGTACATGCCTAGGCTAAGGTAACATCTTACTAACTGCAAAATAGTTTTCCTTATATTTACTAGACAAATATTACAGACAACACTCTAAAATGAAGCTTCTTTTCTGAAAGAGAATGAAGAATAGTACCGAGTCCCACAACTGGACACACACAGACATGGTCTGTGAATTGCTCATGCCTAAGCGACACATTTACAATGCAACCTCTACAACTAAGCCCCACACAACTTATAACAAGGAGCCAATAGTCATTAATTAACCTCTTAACTCTCCTTAAGGAAGCTCCCAATTGCAACAGTCCAAGAACCCAAAAAGGCATGAATGGTTAAACTATGAATATTAGGAATCTACAGAGTGTGGTTGCATGGACAGGTTGCCAATATTCAGCTCCACCCACCCAAGCCTCAGAGAACATTGGGAAAGAGGGAGCAGAAAGATTGTAAGAGCCAGGGAGGTGATACAAGGCCATGTGGAAATGAATCATAGTATATTTTAAAAAGTTTCCTTTAGTCTATGACAGCAGTTTCTCAGACCCTCCCTTAGGATTTTGATGCTTTGTGGAATACTTCTTTTCTTGCATTGCTTTCCTCAGAATTCAAAAGTAGGTATGAGTATCCATGAAGAAAAGGACTGATATCATGAGGAAGAGTTAGGGGAACTTAGTCCAATTGGAAACCAAAAGTAAGTCATTTTAAGAGGGACTAAACATTAATCTAGGGACTGCTAATTCCTGGAAGAACATGGCCAAGGTAAGATAGCCTGGTACAACTAAGCAGAGGGAAAAGGAGGGACTCAGGGAAAGGGAGGGCACAGGGACTCTAATACTCATTACTTGGAGACCCTCCCCCCAGACATTTGTCTGTCCTTGTTAAGTCTGTCATTTTAGATTTCCTACCTTTTCCCAGTGGTGTTCCCCTTTTCCTGGATGTCCAATTATTGTTTATCCCATAGAACAAAGCTAGTGCATCTTCTAAATGAGCACCTTTCACCTCCAGGCTCCTGTATCAATGAGCCCTTCTTACCAAATCAGCTCAAAATTAAATACAGTCCTATACCACATCTCACATCTCTGTTTTTATTGATATTCAATCACTTGAGTGATGAAGTGTTTGTTGGCTTCTGTACTAGAAAAAAATGTTTTGGGTGAAGAACATTTTTTAACATTAAGAAATATGAAAAATGTTCAATATTTCCTGTATGATATATGGATAATTTTTTATCTCTACACATGTTGTATGAGTTGTCAGTTTTGAGAAACAAATGCTAAACTTTAGGATTTCATTGGGGGTAGTGTAGAGTAGTGAGATAGCTAGATGGAGAAACTCAGGAGTTACACAGGAGTAGAGGTTTTCAAAGAACAAGAAAATATATGCCACATGGCTTGAAGAACTTTCCTGGACTCACTACAAATTCAGTGCTTTGAAGTACATAGAGAGTTGCATATTACATTAGTTAGGAAGCATGTTGAGAAATGAACAGAAAGTTTCAAGCATAAAGCCAGACTAGCTTAATGTTCAGTGGAAAATAGGAACAAGGTGGGTAGTGACGGAGCATGAAGACCTCCATATTTCTCTCTCCTTCACACACACATGCACGGGTGCATGAACCTGTCCATACGTGTACATCTATCACACTAATATACCTCTCGCTCTCTCTCTCTCTCTCTCTCTCTCTCTCTCTCTCTCTCTCTCTCACACACACACACACACACACACACACACACACACATACACACACACACATGCACACACATAGGCAAATCCCTCCACAATGACCTTTCAATTCTCAAGACTCAAGAACTAGGTAAAATAAATCTATATGCTATCAAAGTTAAGCAGCATTAGCTTTTTTTTTTTTTTTTTTTTTTTTATTCAGTGTTTTTTGTATGATGTATTGTGTGCATGCAAGTCTTGCACACCCGTGACGTGCAATGCCGCGGAGGGTCAGGAAGAGGGCGTCGGACTCCCCTGAGGAACTGGGAAGGGGTTTCTCCGTCTGGATTGGAGTTCAGACGGCTCTCGGCCGCCCATGTGGCGTGCTAGGGATCGAACGCCGGTCCTCTGCAAGAGCGGTCGGCGGCTCTTAACCGCCGGTAGGCCATCTCTCCAGCCACTAAAACATTAGCTTTTACTAAAGCTTGGAATCAATACAAGTATTATCTGACAAACTGTATTAAAAGTGTGTTTGGGTTATCTTCACAAAGATTATCTTATTGTTAGCATCATAGAAATAAATAACTAAAAATGAAATAAACACTTGCTTATGGAAAGAAAGGGCTTTGGTCTGCACACAGGAAAAATTAATTCAGACTAAATGAGTATGAAAATTATGATTGTCGTCTGTGCACAGGGCACACGTATTTCACGCATGTTGAACTTCTCCTTGTACAGTGCCAATCTGAGCAGATCCTTTATTTAATTTTAACTGCTGCTTCAGCAACTGACAGACATTAGCATTTCGCACCCTTGACTCTTTACCATTGTACATGTTTTCAGGATATATATCTTTAATATATGATATCTATATATATATCTATATTATATATATATATATTATAATAATGAAGTTCCAGGAAAACAGCTTTTTACATTTCCAAGTAAATGCCATTTGACTGTTCCAAGGCTAATGGACTGCATTAAGTAATTCTGGTTAATAAGGTTCTAAAATGACAAGCAGACACAGAGGAATGGGTGGGTAGTTAGCTTGGAAGAGTTGATTATTTCTCAATGCCATAAACATGAAGCGAAGTATTCACAAATAGTCTATACACTGTCCAAATAACAAGGGCCCTGACATATAGAGTCAACATTGCTTGCTTAAAGAAAGAAGAAAATATTTCTCCTATAATTGTATGTGTGTGTGTGTGTGTGTGTGTGTGTGTGTGTGTGTGTGTGTGAAGGCTCATTTGTGTATGGTGCACATGTACATGTGTGAGTGTTCACCTGTAGGTCTGAGAACTACTTTGGATGTCCTTGCACCCCAGGGATCCTCCTGACTCCGCCTCCCCAGGGCAGCCAATACCAGCCCATGCTACCAAACTCAGCTTAATTTTCTCATAGGTTTTGTGGATCAAACTCATGTCCTCCTGTTTGCTTTTACAGATTGACTTTTCTACCTCATTCCTATTCTTGTTTTCTTCATCTCCCTGGGAGCTCTTCCTCTCTTGGAAATCAATTTAGTAACTTATTTGTCCTCTATCAATGATTAGAGATGGACTCACACTTCTGAAGGGAAATATTTCATGACTCTCAACTCCTTCCCTGTTGAATTAATGCTATCCAGAAAACACAGTTCCAATTTATGGTGTGTGTGAGTATAGAATGTTAGAGTCTAGCTAATGCTCATGCTAGTCACTGAAGTTGTCCTTCCCCTCTCAGAGACACCCAAATGCACCGTACTAGGACAGTGTCTGTAAGTCTCTTGGTAACAGATATCCTGGAGCCAGGATCTCTCACCTCTGATGGTGAGTTTATATATAAAACGCAGTATTGGTGGCCACACATCCTACTCCCCATCCAACCACCTACCTCCTTCCTGGAAATCAGAGAGCCTGTGACACAGAAGGAAATAAATACAAAACAATAATTCAACACATATTTTTCCCATGCCAGTATTAATTAGAAAAAATGGACTAGTCTAATCTTTTTAAAACATGATAATACTAGATTTGTTTTAACTTATTGGCTTGGCTTATTTTGACATCAAACAGTGTGCAATTATCCCTTTAATGTTGTCATGGAAGTCATAAAGTCAATTTAGAAATTGATAGATCTTTTCTTTTAACTGAACTTGTTGCTAAGGTTGAATCTCTAGCTTGAGGATGGCTTTGAAAGTTGCAGGGAAATTCACAGATTTTCACTTCAATGAATGCCCATAAACCCAGCAGGAGGGGGGAGCACTAGGCTCATCTGCCATATGGGCATTGGGTACACAGGCATTTCCTTATTTGATACTCTGAACATTATTTCTTGGCTTCCTCCCCAGACTTATTTAATAGATGATTTCAACATCTCTTCTTAAAATTTTAATTACTCTGCAATTGATGCCATTGCATTTTAATTAGGTTGTACACTAAAATGCAAAACTTATCCTTTACAGTTTTGTCAAGTTGTACACCACTGATCACATGTTGACTATTGTTTCATCCAACCTGTCCCTTTTGTTCATTTCTTGATATAATTATGCTGGGCAAATCCTTGAGGAATTTCAAAGTCAGGTTTGTGTTCACATTCACTGAACACTTGACAAATGTTTCCAGTGGAACAGGCACTCACTGGTATCACTAGTACTGTGCCAGCCATCAACCAGCAGCTCTTCTCAAACATCCCAAGCAACCTTACATTGTACTTATCCCATACCCAGCCTAAAATAGCCTTTCTCTTTTTCTCAGTTTGGGCAGAACTATTACTAGATTCAGAGCTTGAGCCCTGACCACTCTAATAATCCATGTTCAGTGACCTATTCTTAGTAAGTATATTAAACAAACTCACAGCAAATAAAAACAATGTAACCACATTGGGAAGAGGGACAAAGATATCCAGCATTACACACTGACTAACCTCCTCACCCTCATGTGAGGGCAAAGTTCAAACATAGCTCTACAGCCCCAAGAAGAGTAGTAGCCCAAAGAAGATGAAGCCTGCTGCAGTGAGTCCTACAACTTAGAAATCTTTCCTTGGGATGCAAGTTCTTCCTCCACTACCCCCAGGGCCACAGCCACTCCTCGCAGCATGAGATTCTTGGAGAAATTCCAATTTCTTGAAGCCCATGGTTGGAACAGTCAGTTAGCCAAAGGAAGAAACACAAGTGTGTCCTTAGAATATCCACATTCCTGACAGGCTTGCTAGAAGAAAAAAAAATAATACCTTATAAGGGTACCCTCATCCTAATCCCTGGATCCTGTGTATATGCAAACATATACTAGACAAATAATATTTTCAGATGTGTTTAAATTAAGCACTTTGAGATGGAGAGTGATTTGGCATTATACCATAGGGCCACTGTAACCACAAGATCCTTGTAGGTGAAAAAAGGGAGCAAGAGAGGGTAAAAGTCAGTGTCAGATATGAAGATTCCATTCTTGTTATTGTGAAGGAACAGCAGTCACCAGCCGAGGAAAGTGGGTAGTCCTTAAAAGCTAGAAAGAGCAAGCAGATGATATAGAAAGAATTACACTATGTTGAGACCTGAAGTATACGCTAGAGAAGAGTTCTGACCTCCAGCACCATAAGAAAATCAATCTGTGTTGTATTAGTCCACTATTTTCCCAAATTACTTACAGTGGCTTTAAGTGGCTAATCCAATAGGATTGCAAAGCAACAGCCTGCAACCAACAACATTCAACCAAACTACTCATCTCCCTACACTATCTCCCTGCAGGTTCTTTCATCTCCTAGGTGGGAAGCTATTTGCAAGATGAGCTTTGTTTCTCCATCTCTATCTTCTGATTAATCTCCCATTCTCTGAGTTTCCAGTTCAACCATGATCTTGTATCTGCCTCACATCTTACCTAGAAGAACATCTTAGTGGATACCAATCTAGGTCTTGGTCCAGAAGGCTAGTATCTTCCTGCAGATAGGTCAGGTAGGAATGTCACACAAGATATCATCTACCTGTGAGTGACCACCTGAATAGTCCTTTAGTGAGAACAGATTGTTAATCCAACACCATTATTTTGGCAGATTTATGACCTGAGAAACTTACGGGTCCTCTGTTATTCAAAATCCTATCAGTTTCTGTCCTAACTTCCCTCAATGATAGAGAGTAACCTATAAACTGAAATGAATTCTTTCCTCTCCTAAGTTGTTTTTGGTCATATCTTTTTTTTTTTTTTTTAATTTCAGTAACCTTGGAGATAGAGATGTATCAATGGTTAAGAGCACCGGGTGCTCTTGCAGAAGACCTGCATTTGATTAGCAGGTAAAAACTGCCTTAGCTCCAGTTCTAGGGGATCTGATGCTCTCTTCTGGCTTCCATAGGCATTGTGTGACACAGGTGCACTTACATACATGCAGGCAATACACACATAAAAGGAAAATAATGCATAAAATATTTTTAAGAATCTCAGTCACAGAAATCTAATTCAAAAAGAAGCTAACAACTGATTAATGGTCTTTGATAATGGGCATCACTGCCCAGGGTTACCATGAGAAATCATAAGAGGAATATCTAATAGGGCCTAATCTGTTCCTTAAATGGCATAGTCACAACATTCCTTTGTGGAATCGAATTGAATTGAATATCGTGAAAACCATATGTTCACACCCCAATTTGGCTTACGGAAAGAATTAAAACTTTTGAAAATAATAAGTAGAGAAAATGAGGAGACATTTTTTTTTGGTTTTCCGTCCAAGTTGACAGTCCCTCAGAAAGTTCTCCTTACTATTCAAACCAGTGATTTGTGTTGCCCGCAAGGTTCCATTTGATGTTTTGTGTTAGGTTATTGTGCACTCCCTCAGACAAATAAAGAGTCCATAATGCTTAGGCACTCTGAGATAGAGTGCCTAAGAAATCTGAGCACTCAGTTTGTTTGATATTGAAGGCTGAGGTGGCAAAGGAATGCTTAGAAGGAGAGTTGGAGAACACTCAGCGGTGGTTTGGTTAGAAACATTGTACACCAGGAGAGGAAGGAATAATGACTTTTGTAGAGGTGCACAGAGGAAGCATTAATAGTGGAGAAATTTTTAAAGACTGAGGTAGAAAGGGAGAGTACTTTATCCCATGAGGATTTAAGTGAAGAGTTTAGGTACTGTAGACTTTGGATAGTTTGGTATCTAGTGTTATTGTGAGACTCTAAAGCTTTTAGGGCATGATAATTTTGGATGGTCTTTTAAATCTTTATCCTACCCCTGGCTGAATAAAAATAATGGTCTTCATAAAAGATTCTACAGCTGCTATGCAGTCTCTGGGGGGAGGGGGGAGAAGGTTTTATTTAATAATAGGTCATAAGTAATGAATACAGGCATCCTTCATGTAAAACCAATTTGCAAGTAGCTATGGCCAAACTTATACCAACGTAACTTGCCATAATAATTGTTACTGTTTAAATCCTGTATATCTAACTGATTATGCTACATCAGTAGTAGTAAAAGGTTATTTCGGTATAAACTGCCAACCCATGAAAGGAAACAGCCTGAGCCGATCAGAGTCCAAAACGACATCTCCAAAGAAAGTAGGCTGTTCTGCTTCTCGCCCACTTGGGGTTGGTAATTTTAAAAGTTACATTTTTCTCTCCTGTTGTGGAGAAAAGCTGTTTGGGTTTTATGTTCCATGTAAACCCTGACCATTCATATTTGCAGGACCAAGATGGACAGCCTTCCCATCCCCATGGATCTCTACAGACAGTACTGTCCTGTTATCTGATAAAGCAGAGAAATTTGTAACAGTTCTCATATCCTGAGTTGGCCCCCAGACATCAGTGGGTACATGGGTCAAGGATCTCAAAAGAAAATGAAACCAAGGGGCAAGAGGAAAACTGGCATTTTGAATAATTAAGAAACCTGGTTTTCTGGTCTTTATCATCGAGTGCCCAGACTTCAAACCTTTAAACACATGGAGGAACAGTACAGAATACTAGATTAATACTAGCCAGAGTTAGAGGGACAGTTATAGAAAGAAGACAGGTAAAGAATATTAGCCACCACATAATGATATGACTATTCCTGTATAGGGGGAAGGATGGGACTCTCTAGATCTTAGGTTTTTAGATGGTCAGTTGGGGTGGCAGAGTACTTGTTGTGAGTCCTTGCAAGCTTGAGCTTAAAGAGATGTATTGAGCCCTGGACTCCAAGGAGCTTAGCTGCAGTAGGTGTGGACAGGATCACCAGGTAAGCTCCAACCCATTGGGGTTGTAGAGCTATCCCATAGTTTTTTTTTTCTTGGTAGTAGAGTGGAGGAAGGTATCATCTCCAGGTTGTAAAATGCAGGGTACTGGATCTTTAGAAGCTTGTGGGATGATGTGATCTGCGTGTTCTCTAAGGAGTTGTCTTAGGAGAGAGAAGGCAGGCTGGTAATCTTGAAGAAGGGATGGATCCTGTGGTGAAAAAATCACTTAGTAAATAGGCCAGCCACACATGAATTCAAAGGGACTGAGAAAGGAATGGGCTCAGAGAATGGCCTTGAGCCTTGTAAAGGCCAGAGGAAGGAGGGAAGTCTATAACTGATGGAGATCCAGGGACAGCTTGGTCAATTGGTCCTTAAGGAGTGAATTAGCTCTCTCTACATTTCCTGATGATTGACGGTGGTAAGGAACATGAAGCTCCCAAGTGATGCTCAGAGCCTGAAAGACTGGTTGGATCACTTTTGAGATAAAAGCTGGTCTGACTAGAGGCTGAGAGAAAGGACAAAGCATGGGGAATATGTTGAATATGATGGGTAACAACCACATCTAATGTTTCCTTCTTGGTAGGGAAAGCTTCTATCCAGCCAGAAAAGGTGTCAACCATAACTAAGAGATATCTGACACCCTTCCAAGGAGGCACGTGTGTAAAGTCAAACTGCCAGTCTACTCCTGGGAGAGTTCCCTGGCGCTGATGAAGTTTGAAGGAGGGAGAGGGTTGCCCACACCCTTGAGGAGAAATGGAAGCACAGACAGAGCAAGAAAGAGAGACATCAATGAGAATTTAGAAAAGTTTGGGGTGGTAAAGGAAGGGGTCCAGGAATTTTTAGAGTGCACGTGGCCCAATGTGGCAAATCCAGTGCAATCTAGTCAAAATAGGGAGGGGTCAGCAGACAGTATCTGTCCTTAAGTTAGCCAGCCATCTGGCCTCAGCATGGCGATCAGAGCAGAGAGGTGGGAGGATTGCATAGGGGAATAAGAGGGGGTGAAGGATGTAGAGGTCAGGAAAAGATACTGGAGGCTCTAAAAGGGGTTTGTCTAGCTTCTCTAGTTACAAAGTTTGCTAGAACCTTGTCCTGTGCTATTGGATCAGCTGTAGGCTGATGACTCCTGCAGTGAACAACAGCTGCTTTGGAAGGGAGATAGAAGGCCTCTAAAAGCTTGAGAATAAGGGGGCCATTGGTGATAGGGGTACCTCTTGTGGTTAAGATTCTCCACTTGATTTCCAGAATACATAAACTACTCAAAAAACAAAGAAGAAAGAAAACAAATGACTCACTCAAAAGATGGAGCAGGGCCGGAGAGATGGCTCATTGATTAAGAGTGACAACTGGTCTTACAGAGGACCCTGGTTCAATTCCCAGCACCCACATGGTGGCTAAGAACTGTATTTAACTCCAATTCCAGGGGAATCCATCGCCCTCTTCTGAACTTCGTGGCATTGCATGACACTGGTGCACCAACCTACATGCAGACAGTACACTCATACACATAAAAAAATAATAAATTTTAAAAAAAAGATGGAGCAAAGAGCTGAACAGAGATTTCAAATGTGAGGTATTAGCGATGGCTGAGAAACATCTTAAAAAGTATTCAACATCACTAATAATTAAGGAAAATCATTTTAAAACCACTCTAAGTTATCATCTTACTCTGATAAGATAGGCTAGGATCAAGAAAACAAATGATACCAAGTGCTGGACAGGTTTTGGGGAACGGGGAAAACTCATCCACTGCTGGCGGGAATGTAGACTCATACATCCACTATGGAAAGCAGTGTGGAGAACCCTTGGAAGACTCAAAATGAGCTTGCCACCTGGCCCAGTCATACCACTCCTGGGTATATACTCACAAGGCTCATCTTACCCCAGAGAGATACATGCACACCGATGTTTATTGCAGCTCTCTTCACAATAGCAAAGAGCTGGAACCAACCAAAGTGCCCCTCAACTGATGAGTGGATACATAAAAATGTGGTACATCTACAAAATGAAGTTCTATGCAGCAGTAAAGAAAGGTGACATCGTGAACTTTGCAGGTAAATGGATGGAGCTAGAAGATATCATGCTGAGTGAAGTAACACAGTCCCAGAAAAACAAACGACGAATGGTATCCATCATCTGTGGATGCTATCATCAATTACCTAGTTGTAAGGGAAACTGAGCAATGTTAATGTTATCTGTAAACAACTGTGCGCTTATATTGTGAATCCCTTAACAGGTTCTAGGACTAAGCTACCATTTATTTTCAGAGTTAGGAAGTTTTGGTATATGGATGAAGGATATGTATGTATATTTTAGAGTAAAATAAGATCAAAGGAATGTGGAAAAAAAGAGTCCCTTCTCTTTCCAACTGGCTGCATGGTGGTGGTGGATATGGTATGCATATTTGGAATCAGTATATATGGTCACATTATATCCCAGAGTGAATGTCAGTGTTCTTGTAACAGCCACTCGTTCTACCTTCTGAAAGGTGGTTCCTGGGGGGAGGGGCCCGCTCTCAATGATAATGGCATAGACTTCCCTAGGGACCCTTTAGGGATCAAGGCGGAGCTTCTGTCCACAAACCAAGTAAACTCAGAATCAGGCAGGGGATTAAGGGAGTTCAGAAGTTCCTGGTAAGTAAATTCTTGAAGTTTTTCTAGACAGGCATGAGTAAGAGAGGTCTAGGCAAGGGCAGAAGGGTGGCAGGATTAAAGGGGGGGGCGGAATGAATTGAGGCAGAGAGATGGGTTCTCCAGGAAAGTAGTGAAAGAACATAGGACACACTCCAAGGGGGTGAGACCCTGGACTCCTCCTTTTTTGTGTGAGGCTCCCATATTAGGAGCTGAGAAAGGGTAAGGAAGAGAGAAGGAGAGGAAGAGAGGAAAAAAAAAAAGATTTGTAGGAAGGAAGTGAAACTTTTAGCATTGGAAACACCTTCTGAAGATTAAAATGTGTCCACTCTAATTTCAGTTGTGCAGGGCAGAGTCAACAGGTCCATGTGACCAGTGTGTGGGGTTCTCTGAAATGAGATCCTCAAGCCTGTAAACCCAGCGCCCTGGAATTAACGGGGGGGGGGGGGACAAAAAGAATGGGTCTGGATTCTGGCTCCAACGTTGTGGAAGACAATGATATAGATGGGGCCTTCAGGATTCTGGAACTCTCTGATATATTGGTTCTCAAAAGAGTTTAAAAAATGGGGAAAATTAGACAAAAAAAAAAAAAAAAAAAAAAAAAGTGCCGGGCGTGGTGGCGCACACCTTTAATCCTAGCACTTGGGAGGTAGAGGCAGGTGAATCTTTGTGAGGTCAAGGCCAACCTGGTCTACAGAGAGAGTTCCAGGACAGCTGGGGCTACAGGGAGACCCTGTCTCAAAAACACAAAAAAATGGGGAAAATGGAAAAACGGGAGGCTAAAAATAGGTGAAGGAGGAGAACAGAGGAAAGACAGAGGCAGAAAACAGTGGGTTAGAGTTTGGAAAGGAAATGCTGAGGCAGAGTGGGCAGGACATATATAGGGTCACACAGTAAGATAAGGGTGGGAGATGATAGCTCCCCACACTCAGATGCCCATCCATCTGGCCACCCACGAGGCGACTTAAGGGGTCTTACCATAAGGTCACACGTATCAGCCCTATGCTTGCTCACCAAGTGGAGAGTACCCAATGAGGAGAAATGACCCCAATGGAACCACAGATTAGGGTCCAGTCATATTCCCTAGCCTGTCAGAGCCATGGAACCATACCATGCACACTAACTCTCACTCACAGTCACACAGGGATAGAATAAGGTAGGAGAAGGAGGAGAAGAGATGGTACCTTTGGCCCATTCAATGGTGGGTGCTCTCTAGCTTGCTCCCAGTAACAGGTCTGACTGGAGGCCTTACCAGCTACCCTGAAGGTAGCGGTGGTGGTGGGTGAAATGGCTATCTGAATACATGGCACCAGAATGTTAAGATATTGTGCGATCCCCTAGACAAATAAAGAGACCACAAGTTTTAGGCACTCCAGAATAGAGTTTACTTTAGGGTAGCCAGGGCTAAGCTCAAAGAAAAATAGAGCCAGCATCTGAATGGTGCCTGGCCCAGGAATTTAAGGGAGGAGGTAAGGTAAGGATTCAGGTAGGGGTGTGGGGGTAGGTTGTCTAGCAGAAAGTCTGTGGCTTTTCTTTCTTTCTTTCTTTCTTTCTTTCTTTCTTTCTTTCTTTCTTTCTTTCTTTCTTTCTTTCTTTCTATTATTATTATTATTATTATTATTATTATTATTATTATTATTTTGGTGTTTAAGAGACAGGGGCTCCCTGTAGTCCCAGCTGTCCTGGAGTTTACTCTGTAGACCAGGCTGGCCTTGAACTCATAAAGATCCTCCTGCCTCTGCCTCCCAAGTTCTAGCATTAAAGGCGTGCACCACCACGCCCGGTGTCTGTGGCTTTTCAAAAGGTCGGAAGATTCCCGAGTATTCTGTGATGGCCTGCTTTTCCATAACCAAAGGCAAGCGAGTCAGCAGGATTGTCTGTGCCACCAGCCTTGAATGCCTCTATATTTCAAATGGACTCCCAGTCTTCACAGAATTCACACCCTGACACTTTGTACTCATGATGAAGCTTGCTGAACTGCAAACACAGTGAGCTGATTTGACTCAGAAATCCTTTGCATTCCTATGGTGTAAATCATTAGCATCCAAAAGAGCCTTATGGAATATTTCTCAGTCCTTTCCACAAGGAAGGTCTGTGTAACAATTCCCTTTTATAATTTCCTTGAAAATTGTTGCTGAAGTTTTCCCAAAGCCATTCACAGAGATTTTTATCTTTTACCACTGTTAAGAAATGATAAATTACTCATTCCATTCATATTCAGTTGTTAAGTTTAAAAACGAGTTATTTTACCCTAATTTAATTGAAAACAGAAGTCAAAGTTCCAGGTAGCAAATATCCTACAACTGAAATGCCTCTCCTACAGGGAGAACAGCAGCTCCTGAGAGTGAAGAAGGAAAGAAAACATTCACATCCAGAGAGCCAAAGCTTACAAGATTCACAAGGCCTCTCACTGAGGTTATAAACAAGGCCAATATAAGTGCATATCCTGCACATAGCTCTTGGAATACAGCATTTGTGAGCCATCTACCAGGCTGAGGAGGAAAGTAAACTTTTCTCAGTGATGCATCTGAGTTCTCCTGAAAGCGTTTCTTCAAACATGTTCTTATGTAGCCAATTGGTTTATCAAGTAGAACTTTGGTAGAATCATTAAGTTGTTAGTACCTTAGCTGGGGAAAATATATGTTTTTTTCCCATTTCCTCAGGACAAATTACACAACACAATATAAATTGTTGCATACTGCTAGAAAATTACCCAGTTGAAACCAAATGGATTTCAGGAATTTCGTCTGCTGTCCTAAACATAAGACAAAATGTTATGTATTAATATTTGAGATTTAAAATTTACCATTACAGTCAAAGGCAAATCATTGGAAAGCCAAATGTTCTACGAAATAAATCAGCTGTAATTTATGATGCCAAAACAAATGTAGGATGCATTGTCTTTTGTGTTCCATGAGTTTCCCTGCTAAATTAGTAGCTTATGCCCTAGGGGCCCCATCTCCCTCCCAGGCTTAACTCTTTGGAGTGGATTGAAATGGATTAGGGATAGAGTACTGCTGCACTTGGAAAACACTAAATTTTCTTTGATAGTATTTTCAAACAGTATCGACATAAACTTAAAGCAAACACCAGACAATCATACTAACAATCCCCTTTTAACATGTTTCAATCAACCAGAAAACCAAACACTTTTTTAAAAAAGGAAAGAAAAGAAAATTTCATTTTTTACAAATATTCTGCTACTGTGACAAAGTTGTATCTTCCTCTGGCACCTGGGTCAATACCTTCTTTCTTTAATCCTATTAATCAAAAGATAGCCATATAGACTGCAAAATGTTGATCCTGAATTCAAGAGAAACTTAAAATATGCAAAAAATGTGGTAAGATAAATTTTATAGCTATCGAAATAGTTGTCAGCATTCACCAATGATGGCATTTTTACTCAGAAGTTTAATTCATTTTCAAATTGACAACAATCTATGAAATACAAATAGCCTTCAAATTGCACACATTACCTAAAAGTTACTTCCTTATAAAAGATCTCTTTTTTATGTCCTTTATTAAACATCATTTGAGAACACATGCAGCTGATACTTAGAATATTATGAAAGACAAGGAGAACAAGAAAACTTATATTATAAGATCATATCTGCGAGATAAAGGAACTATCCTGGGGTTTGATCTGTTGATGCAGAATTACCAGGGTGCCAGGGTTTACAGCTCAGAGGCTTAGAGACTCTGTAGTCACTAGTTTGAAGTGTATAACGCATGGGTTAGCAGAAAATCATTTTACTAGCCTTCATTCTTGCACTGTTAAAATAATTATGTATTAGCAGTCTATGGCCCCAGCCTTTGACTACCTTCCAAAAGTTGAAGATAAGACCTGAGTACCTAAGATAGGACATACTTCAGAAACAGAACTTGAAGCAATTGAGTCAGACCTATCCTGGAAGCTTTCTCCCTGAAGATTATCTCTCATGGTGTCAGAAGATCCTATGCAAGTTGCCAAGGGCGAAAACCAATCATTGGTTTTGAAAAAATACAGCTGGTCCAACCCAGTTGTAAAGAGCCTGTGAACCATAATAATGACCAGGCCACTAAAGCATCTCTATTAGTGCAGTAGTGATACTTTTCTTCTGGGGGTCATCAACAGCTGTCCAATCGGACTTAAGGCCCACTGCAGTTGAGGTAACTTAGGTGTAGTGTCATAAACATACCCAGATACACATGGCTGTGTCACAGATCCTAGGAAACACCTTACTAGGTTTTACTGTCACACTTCTAGACCAATGTAATTTCTTACTGCATTCAAATTTCTAAATTTTACAGTCAAGTAAGCCTCTCATAATTCATCAAACAAGCTACATTTTACAAGAGATGGAGACTACTTTGAAATTCCACAAATGTTGAAATGCAGATAGTAAGTGTCTGCGGGGTGCTTTGCTCTAAGTGATGGATCCAAAATCCAGCCTCTATACCTACAGATCAGAGAGGGTGGGTTCAGAAAGAAGAGTAATACATCTCTCAACTCTCTCCAAAGAAGCTTTGTCATACAGAGGAATATGATTAATAGAACAAAAGACTGTAGAGAAATTATCCCAGAAGGAGACACCTGTATCCAACATCGGAGTGTTAGGGATTGCTACAGAAGATGGGGCAAGAGGATTATATAAACTGGAGGTGGTGGATGACCACAGGGAAACAGAGCTTTCCAGACAGCTGGGAAGTCACTCCTATGAAATCTCATATCAAAGGTGAAAGGATGCATGAGACTCACTTGAGCCCAAATCCCAGCTGAGAAGTATGGAAGTGATCAAGAACCCCAACCTTAGCTGAGGAACTATTGGAGACTGATAGCTTCTGGGAAAGGGAGAGTCAGCTTTCTTTAAGGATATGATGCTAGATAGGTTAACAAGACTCCATGCTGAAGGGCATTTGGCGACACCAATTTGGATCCATAGGCATATATATATATATATATATATATATATAGAGAGAGAGAGAGAGAGAGAGAGAGAGATAGATATAGATATAAATATATAGCAAAGTACAGTAAATTGGACAAGGGGCACAAACAGGAGTGCAGTTAGGGGACGGGTTTCTAAATATGATCCAAATATACTGTATGAAATTCACAAAAATTCAATAAATAATTCTGTATTAGTCTATTTGATATACTGTAAGTAAGCACACTGTGTGTGGTGGGTTAAAAAACATATATTTACTCCAACAGTTCCGGAAGGTGAATCTCCAATTGATGGCATCAGCTGAGTTGGTTCCCAGGAATAACTCTTTACTTATCTCATAGACAGTAATTTTCTTTCCGTATCTTCATATAGTGAGAAGAGGTAAGAGAGATGGAGATAGAAAGATGGATGGATGGATGGATGGATGGATGGACAAATGGACAGAAAGACTTATAGACAGAGATAAGCTCTCTTCTTCCAAGCACATTAGTCCTCTGATAGGGATGATGGTTGGGCCTCAATAGTATCTAGGCTGCTGTTTTGGAAGGCCTGGAACTTGGCCTAACCAGAGCTGCATAGAGCTCTAAATCTCACAGTTCCCTCAAGATATAAGCATCTCAAGGATACAAGCCTGGCTGCTGGCCCCTGACCCTCAGGAGCTCACAGAGGAAGCTGCTCCCACACATGTACACCTTGCATGTAAACACAGCCAAAGGATCCTCAGTCATCCTTATTTGACCCTTCAATATGAGGCCTTATTAATTAGCCAATGCCAATCACAGAAGTGCTTTTCATTAGCTAAATATGTATAACAGCTTCCTATCTGCAGTACCATTCTCTCAACTCACATTTGTGTTCAATGTCTTTCATTCTTTTGTTTGTCTTTCTTCTTGACTGCCCCCTTCTTTCTCCATTAAGAGGCACCACATACTCATTAAATGCAGCATCTGCCAAGAGTCCCCATGGGTTCTTTAGAGTAAATGGCCAGGGAAAGCTGATGAAAATAATCACATCCAATTTTCACATTCTGAAATGACTAAAAATGTGTCATCCAGACCCAACCAGATGGATCATGAAGGAACATATTCAAGATGTTCTACATCATTAAAATGTACCACCACTATAAGATAGGAATTCCTTTGAGGTATAAAATGAGCTTGCTGTTTTATGATTTGAAAAATACAAGCTTATTGTGACTAGAGACATGTATTGTACTTTCTGCAGCAAGGTAATTTTTCCCGTTTCTGGTTCAAACAGAAAATTCATGCTTTTGTGGTGTGTTTGTGCATGTGCATGGGGTATTCAGGCTGTGTGTGCATGTCTTCACATATGTTTGTATATCAATATGTGTCTTTGTGCTACGGAATGTGTGGGAGAGGTCACAGGATAATCTTGGGCACAGATCCTTGCCTTCCATCTTTTTAAAGCTAGGTCTCTTTGCCTTTATTTACACAAGGATAGATGTTGGGCATGGTTCTGGGGAGTCTCCGTCTCCTCCTAACATGTCCCTGTATTACCACTAGATGGCAGAAACAGTTTACTGTTATAATATTCACTGTTAAATATATTCTGTTATATATATTCTGTTATATATATTCACAGCCTGAATACCCCATGCACATGCACAAACATACCACAAAAGCATGAATTTTCTGTTTGAACCAGAAAAGGGAACAATTACCTTGCTGCAGAAAGTACAATACATGGCTCTAGTCACAATAAGCTTGTATTTTTCAAATCATAAAACAGCAAGCTCATTTTATACCTCAAAGGAATTCCTATCTTATAATACAATACACTACTGCATCTCAGTTTACATGGGTTCTGGGAATTGGAATTAATGTCTTCATGCTTGCCCAACCAGCACCTGGCCCATCTCTCCAGCTTCCTTGAAGGTGCCTTACAAACTGAAGCATCTCCTTAACCACACTGGTAAGCTTTTGAATAGTTTTATGCATGATACGTGATCTTTTCAGCTTACACTTACTAACAACCTGTAATAAAAAGGTGATTTCTAAAGCTTTCAGTCAAGTTGTACTGGTGTTTTCACAAGCAGTGACTACTTAGGTTAAACTCACATCTCAATGTAAATACAGAATACGTCTACAAGTTCAGTGTTTGTAAAAGCACATAGTAAGGTGGATCTACTGGGAATGAATGTAGTAGTCTGACACTGTGAACCCAAACAACCATATTGTCAATCATGAAGGGGACCTCACAGTAAAAAGCACTGTGACCTAGTCTTAGAAATAATTTTTTGGGAGTGAACAAATACTGTTTTTGACCTCGTTCATTACTTTGGTAACACTTCTATGACTACCAGAGATTTAGCAATAGTCTTTTGGAAATTTATCAGTTCAGCTATATTAATCACTTGAATATTCATCAATTTAAAGAAAGAACAGCAAAGTTGCAATTTTGTATGTGGCTCCAGATTTTAAAATTAGTCTGAGATGGTGTGAGTATGGCATATATACATAGGTGTGTGTGTGAAGATGTGTTTATCTATACACTCATGTGCAAAGACTAGAGGAAGACACTAGATACACTGATCTGACACTCTCCACCTTCTTCCTTTGAACCAAGGTGTCTCATTGAATCTTGCTTTGTGGTGGATGCCAACAAAGTCAAATGATCTTTGAGTCTTCACCCACAACAGTGCTGGGATTACAGGCTCATATATGTTAATAGTAACATGCCTGTCCCCAGCCAGTCTTGGATCCAGTCAGGCACCACTTCCCCTGCCTCAGATCTCTGGACTAACTCCTTAACTTTAACTAGCTAAGTACCCCAGCATAGACTGCTGTGTCCCCCCTCAGGTGGTCCCAAACCCATATGCTGGTTCCTGACCTGCCCGATAGTCCTTCCTCACCTAGGACCCTGGTAAGTTGTATGCTGCTTTCCCACTTCCCTGTTGAGTTCATCTCATCCTCCTACACCCTATTCCCTGCCAGCCTTGGACCCAGGCAAGCACCGATTCTTCCATCTTAAACCTCTCTTTCATCTCCCTAGCCCAGACTTGTTAAACACTCTAGCACAGATTGCTAAGCACTCCCTCAGGTGGTCCCCACCCCAAACTCCCTGGCTCCCAACATGCTTGTCAGACCTGGCCACCTACAATCCTGGTAAGACAGATCCTGCTCACCTGACTTTCTATTCAATTCTCCACATCTTCCCCAACCCAGTCCCCAACCAGCCTTGCATCTAGGCAGGTGTCAATTCCCCAGCCTCAGATCTCTGGACTAACTCCGTAACCATGACTAGTTAACCAGCTTAGCATAGAATGCTCTGTCCCCCATCAGGTAGCCCTAAGCCCCATATCCTCTGGTTCCTGTCCAGCCAGACATTCCTACTCCACCTAGGACCCTGGTAAGTCGGATTCTACTTTCCCTTCTCTTTCTCCAATTCCACTCATCCTCCCTCACTCTGCCCCCTGCCAGCCTTGGACACAGGTAAGCACCATTTTTTCCATCTGCTGGATGGACCTGTGCACCTAGGTCTCTGAACAGAAAGCAACCAAGCTACATAAACATCATAAACAGAGCAAAATTAAATTAAACAAAAGAAAACAGAAGTACCTAGTGGACATATAACCAACAAAGAACAACTGTTTGCTCAAATGGCAGTGCAAAAACACAGATAATAAGTAAAACCAGGAGAGTATGTCCCAAAAAAATCCCATTCCTCCTACAGAAGTCCACTACAATGAAAACTACTCCTAGGAATAGTAGCTGGAATCAGAATTTTAAAGAACAATTATAAACATGATCAAAGAATTTAAAACACAAACAAACAGTACAAAGTGGGATATTTCACAAGCTACACTGGATATCGTGAGTATACTTGTGGCAGGTAACATTAACTGGGTTTAGGAGAATTCCCATCAGTAGGGTTCTGCGAGCATTCTTGAGAAATAGCAGGTCACAGAAAGTACCTACTGAGTGGTGGCAGTCCTCAGGAGGTAGCAGCAAGTATCCAGGCAAAGGGTAGCTGTGGACTATGCTCTGGGAATGAGACTTACTCTGTAGGACCCTGCAGCTACTTTTGGGTGAGATGCTGATCTGGAGACAGGGAGATGCAACATGCATTCTACCCCACCCCCCACGAGACACACACACACACACACACACACACACACAGACTTTAATTTTACAAATTAACTTTGTAGAATTCATTATTCCTTTCCAGTTCTCAGGGAAATAAAGGATGCTTTTGTCGAGTTTCTCCTTGTTAGAAGCTCACAAGAGGCCAGGTGCACCAAGCACTCCCAACCCATATGCCTCTGTCCAATCATTGAGCACAGCTGTACCAGCCTTCCAGACTGGAACCCTGACTCAGCATGGGTCCACACTGAGGGTGAACCCTTTTGAGACATACACCCTTACTGGGAACCTGGCACAACTTACCATGTGCCCTTATGCCCCACTGGAATATGAACAGGATTCTCCTTGGTGGGTATCATCTCTGGGGTCAGAAGCACTCCAAGTGAAGATCACTCCCATTTGCAAGAATTGTCAAGTCCCCTTACAGCTCTATGTGTTTCTGATAGGTAGGCATATTCATGCAAGCCAAGCTGGTCAGGTTTTCCTAAGGCACAAGGCTGATAGGCCATGTCCCTCCAACGAGGTCCAGGAGAAGGTTACCACCAGGATTGCTGATGCATAAGTACATTGTACCTGCAGGACCAGCATCAATTGAGTGGAAGAGATTTTCAAGAGGTAGTAGAACTTCTACACCCAAGGGAAGGACACAGGCCATTCTCTGGGATTGAGACTCACTTAGCAGATCACTGAAGTGATTTTAGGTGAATTTCTGGTCAGGAGATAGGGAAAGGCATCATGTGTCCTAGGGCTTTTCCTCCCACAGGGCCTTGAGCTAAAGAAATGGCAGTGACCTCCAAGGACAGAGTCAGAACAGTGAATTCACAGTCTCACAAATCTGATGCTGGATCCCCTGGAGGATGAGGGATAAGAAGAGGAGCCACAGAATGCAGGAGTCAGTAATTTCCTCACCGACTAAGTATTCCCTACAGCATCCACCCCCAGAATGCATCCTGCCATCCGTCCTTATCTACTGCATAGGACTGTGACACACTCAGTTAACACTCATGTTCATCCAGTGACAGTCACCTCTCCCAATGCACCTTTCCTCAGTAGAGACTGTTTCCCTATCTACTATGGAGAAAACTAAAAAAAAAGTTCCTTTAAAATTAAAGAAGGTGAAGCTAGGCCTGCCTGGCACACACCAGCTGAGTGGCAGGGACTGCACCATGTCTGGTAGGGGATTGTGGGAAGGAGAAGCTAGGCTCACCAGGCACACAGCAGCAGTCAGGCACACACCAGCTGGGCTGCAGGGACTGCGCCACGTCTGGTAGGGGATTGTGGGAAGGAGAAGCTACACCCACCAGGCAAACAGCAGTGGCCAAGCCCAGATCAGCTGAGCTGCAGGGTACAGGGGCGCCAGCTAAGTAGGCAGTACGGAGTACTGTGCCCCCAACTGGAATTCCAGAAAGAATGTTCAGTAAGCCCTACAACCAACCTAGAGGAATTGGCAAGCCGTAGCAGAGGGAGCACAGAGCTAAGAAGGTGTCATAACGGCTGTTACCTATCCAGTTCTTACAGAATACAAAGGGAAGAGTGAGCTATACTTCACAATATATAATCAAAACTGAAAGTGTGAAATCTACACAAGCCAACACCCCATAAATAAAGAGAAAGAATCAATACAGTGAAGAGGCATCAGAATACAGGCAAAAGGAAAGCCACATGCCAAGAGCACAAAGAAAGAACAATATGGGAAAATAATTCCACACTAAAGTCTGTGGAACTTATTAAGGATTCCCACAAGGAGACCTCCCTGGAGGTAGCACAGGACACAGATCATAAAATAATCACAGATATATTCAAAGAAATCATAGAACTAAGGGTAGAGAATGAAAAACTCAGAAAAGACCTGGAGGAAAAGAATGATAATTTTTGGAAAGAACCAAAAGGAGAAAATGACAAATGCTGGAAAGAACTAGGGGGAGAAATTGACAAACTCCGGAAGGAAACGGAAACACTGAAAAAATTCCATGATGAAATGAAAAAGGAAATCAACCAGTGAAGCAAAGAACGACAAGAAAAGACTGAGAATCTCCAAAAGGAAGTAGAAGTAGTAAAGAAAACACAAGACGGAATAAAAAAGGAAATAGAACACTCATCCAATCAAGAGGAAAGAATGGGAAAAAGCCTCAGAAGCAGAATGGAGGAAGCAGAAAAAAGAATCTCAGACCTAGATGATAATACAGAACAACTAAAAAGCTCAAGTAAAGATTATGAAAAGTTTAAAAATACACAAGAATGGATTAACCAGGAAATGTGGGACATGATGAAAAGATCAAACCTCTGCATCATAGGGATAGAGGAAGGAGAAGAATCCCAAGAGAATGGTATTGATCAGAATAATAGATGTTGTAATAATAGATTATAATAATAATAGATATTATTCAACAGAATAATAGATGAAAATTTGCCCAAACTAAAAAAAAAGACAAACCCATACAAAGACAAGAAGCACATAGAACACCAAATAGACAAGACCAGAGAAAAACTCCCCATGCCATATCATAGTTAAAAGGCTAGACACCCAAAACAAAGACAAAATTCTAAAAGCCACAAAAGAAAAACAAGTTACATATAAGGGAAAACCTATTAGAATTACAGCTGACTTCACAGTGCAAACTATGAAAGCAAGAAGAACATGGACCAAAGCATTCCCAGTGATAAATGATTACAAATGCCAACCAAAGTTAATATACCCAGCACAAATGTCGATTCTAGTTGAAGGAAAGAGAAAAATCTTCCATGATGTAAACAAGATGAAAGAATACATGTCCAGAAAACCAAACCTTCAGAGAATACACAAAGCAATTCAAAGAGCAGCTATCCCCAGGCACCTGGAAAGGGAAATTATTAAAAGCACAACTGAAAAAGTAGAAATATAGACTAAAATGTAAATGGATGATAAGAGGAAAGGAAGCAACACACATCTCTCAATTATTACCTTAAATATTAATGGACTAATGTCCCCAATCAAAAGACATAGACTGGAACAATGGATTAGGAAACAGAATCCATCTATATGCTGTCTACAAGAAACCCATCTCTGGTGTTCCAGAGGCCATCTGTACACTTGCATGTGTGGTCTCAATACATCTTTCTCATGTTAACATCAGGTCTTCGGCAGCAGGGCCTTATTGCCCCTCTTCTTGCAGGTATCCCAGTTTAGAGGCAAGGAGCCTTTACCTTTTGTGGGACCTTGGATCTCCTGGCCAACATCTCCCTGGTAGAATAATCCATTATTGATATCAGAGCTCCTGTATTAATATATTTTGCTTAAGTGCATAGCTTAAGGACTTTAGTATTATATTTGGTTCTGAACAGAGAATAATCCGTTTCACAGTTCTTATGTCTATTAGTCAATTAAAGAAGGCAGTTTTACCAGTTTTATAAGAGATTACCTCTATAATAGTTGTCTCCAATTTACAGTTTGAGAGTGATCTCATCATCATCATATTTCTACTTGTTCTATGGGGGGGAGGCAAGAAAGTCTCTCATATCAAAACCTTTGCGGCACCTAGAAGGTAAGTTTCATTAGGACTCATTATAAATAGTTGTTACATGTAGGATCCACAGAGGGGTTCGATGTTTATGGCAATCTGAGGCTTTTCTTCCTTTCAATGTTCAGACGGGTCAACCTTTCAGTTGGCACGTTCTGGTACATCATACTCAATATAATGCTGTATCTTTTCTTTTTCAGCCGTTAAGTTGGTGACATTTTGTCCTGTTGGAACCCACAAATCTTTTCCCGTAGTTAGCTTTAAGATTTGAATTGCAAGGTTTTTGACGAAAAGGTTTCATGTCTATCTGTATCCCCCCCCTTTTTTAACCCATGAGTCTCCAGAAGACAGTTGTATTATACATACCTATAGGGTGGAATAAAGCCACAGATTTCATCAGATTCACCCATGTTGTTTTGGGTGACTATATATGATTAACTTGGGAAGCAAACTTAATTTTTATGTTAAATCATCTTAAAGAGAATGCTGCAAGGTGATACTGTACAACAGAGAAATTATAGAGAACATTTGTATGTGCCAATCCCAAAGTTATTGCTCTACAGATTTTATGTAAAACAAATGTGGACAACAGCGATTTATATCTCCATTTAACTCAGATGCATTACCATTTTATCAGAGTCTGTAAACCAATGTTGTTTAATATACACATATTTACTTTTACTAAGTCCTAAAACACCATGTATCCTGTAGACAGTGCTAGGCAAAACTGGGTACTTGTTGAACTCACATCAATTAAATATGCATTAATCGAATGTTACCAAAGGCCACTAAACCAATAAAGCAAATATGGGTCTCCTTGAGTCAAGCAAGACTCCACCGTCAGCACCAGCTACACCTCACCTGCCTGGAAATACTGTGCAGCAGAGGCAGCCATGTGCCTGTGTATCCCAAATCTAATTGGCTATTGGCTCTCTCCTTGGAGGAATAACCTATGGCTGCCAAAAGCTTACATCCTCTACAGGTTAGGAGATGTTATAAGCCACAGTAAGACCCTGTCATATTTAACAGGAAAAAAAACTGTAATTCATGGATTAACATATCATCCAAACATATGTGTCTATACCAAAGTAACCTACCATAACTATTAGTGCTTTTTAAATACCTATATATCTAATTGCTTGTGCTTCATTAGTAGGATCGAAAGGTTATTCCTGGACAAACTGTCAGCCCATGAAAGGAAACAGCCAGAATTGACCACAGTCCAAGACAACAGCTCCAGAGAGAGTGGACTGTTTTGCTTCTCATCCACCTATGCCCCTTTTCTAAGCCTAGAGTACAATCTGCGGAAGAGGGGGCGTGGTAGAATGTAAGGGCTGCGATTGGGGTGAATGGTGAAACTACAGCAATGTAGTCTGGATACTCATTTGATCGACTTGATTGAACATACAACCCCTCACCCCCCTCTGGATGGTGGGGCTGTGGCGGTTTGGGCACAATAGCCTGCAAATTGGTTTCGTATGAAGGATGCTTGTACTCATGGATTATCACTTATAGCTAAAAAATGAAAAAAAAACTGAGAGAAAGATGCAGGACAGTCATGGCAGAATACATGCATCTGGGATGGGGTGGGTTTGGGGGGGAAGGGAAAGGGAAATATGCCTGAACTGAATTGGAAAATGATGTATGAAATGCACAAAGCATCAATAAAAAACAATGTTATAATAAATAAATAAATAAATTTAAAATAAAAAAATAAACCCATCTCATCCTTAAGGATAGGCACCAGCTGAAAGTGAAAGATGGAAAAAAATATTCCAAGCAAGTGGTATGAAAAGTAAAGCAAGAGTTGCTACTTTATTATCAGACAAAATAGATTTCAAAGTAGAAGCAATCAGAAGAGACAAAGAGGGTCATTACATCCTTATTAAAGGGAAAATTATCCATGAAGTTTTCACAATCATGAATATAAACCAAATTCCTGTGCACCAATCTTTATAAACACAACTCTGCAGTACCTCAAGGCACAGATCAACCCCAGCACACTCATAGTATGGGACTTGGACAGATCAACCAGACAAAGAATAAAGAAAGGGACATCTGAACTGAACAATACGATACATCAAATGGATCTCACATACATCTACTGAATAGTCCACTCAAGCACCAGAGAATACACTTTCTACTCAGCACCCCACAGAACATTCTCCAAAATTGACCACATACTGGGACATAGAAAAAAAAAAACTCAATAAATACAAAATATGTTGAAATAATCTCATGCATTCTATCAGTCCACAATGAAATAAAGCTCAATATCAACACCAGGAGAAGCCCTACTACTTACAGGAACACATGGCGACTAAACAACACACTCCTCAACAATAAATGGGTCAAGGAAGAAATAAAGAAGAAATAAAAGCATTCCTGGAACTAAACGACAACGAGAGTACAACACAAAGAAAACCTCTTGGACACATTAGGAGTAGTTTTAAGAGGGAAGTTTATAGCCCTGGGTGCCTATATTACAAAAAGAGAAAGGGCACAAATAAATGAGTTAGCTCTGCAGCTGAAAGCCCTCGAAAGACAAAAACAGAGGAACCCTAAATGCAACAGACAGGAAAAAATGACAAAAATCAGAGCAGAAATCAATGAAAAAGAAACAAAGAAAACAATACAAAAAATCAATTAATCCAAAAGTTGGTTCTTTGAGAGAATAAACAAGACAGATAGACCTCTAGCCCAGTTAACCAAAAGAAAGAAAGAGCAACCCCAAATCAATAGAATTCATGATGAAAGTGGAAACATGTCAAAAGACAATGAAAAGATCCAAGAAATCATACTGGAATACTTCAAAAACCTATACTCTAATAAATTTGAAAACCTAAGCGAAATGGATGAATATTTAAAATCCTGCGAATCACCAAAACTAAACCAAGAAAAGTTTGACAGTTTACATAATCCCATAATATTCGAGGAAATTGAAGATGTAATTACAAACCTCCCAAAAACAACAAAGCCCTGGTCCAGATGGTTTCATGGCAGAATTCTATAAAACATTTAAATAGTTCTTACAACCACTGCTACTTAAACTGTTCAGAAGGATACAAACAGAGGGAATTCTCCCAAACCCCTTCTATGAAGCCAGCAGGATTCTAATACCAAAACCAGGCAAAGATGCAAGCACAAATGAAAGCTATAAATCCGTATCATTAATGAACATAGATGCAAAAACTCTCAACAAAATACTTGCAAATCACATACAGACCCACATCAAGAAGATCATCCATTGTGATCAAGTTGGACTCATATCGGAGATGCAGGAATGGTTCAACATATTTAAATCAATTAATATCATAAAACACATAAATGGACTGAGTGACAAAAACCAATGATCATCTCAATTGATGCAGAGAAGGCCTTTGACAAAATCCAACACTCCTTCATGCTTAAAGTTCTAGAGGGAATTGGGTTGGAGGGATCATTCCTCAACATAATCAAAGCCATATACAAGAAACCCACAGCCAACATCATCCTAAATGGAGAAAACTGAGAACGATTCCCCTTAAAGGTAGGAACTCAGCAAGGATGCCCCCTGTCACCACTCCTCTTCAATAGTGCTTGAGACACTTGCTAGGGCAATAAGGCAAGAAAAGGAAATTAAAGGAGTACTAATTGGAAAAGAGGAAGTCAAACAATCATTCTTCGCAGACGATATGATGGTTTATCTAAGGGATGATAAAAACTCAAACAGTTGGGATGGAGAGATGGCCTAGTGGTTAAGAGCTCTGACTTCTCTTACAGAGGACCTGGGTTTGATCCCCAGTACCCACATGGTGAACGAGAACCATCTGAAAACTCCAATTCCAGGAGAACTCCAGTTCCAGGGGAATCCGACACCCTCTTCTGAACTCCACAGCATTGCATGACACGGGTGCACACACTTGCATGCAGACAGTACATTCATACACATACAGAAATAAAAAATAAATAAAAACTCAAACAGAAAACTCCAAGAAACGATTAGGAGTTACAGTAATGTGTCAGTATACAAAATTAACCTAGAAAAATCAGTAATCTTTCTTTACATCAACAGCAAGCAACTAAAGAAGGAATAAAAGGAGACCTTCCCAAATCACAACAACTTCAAAAAATACCTAGGAACAAACCTAACCAAAGACACCAAAGATCTCTACAACAAAAACTATAAACCCCTGAAAAAGGAGATTGAAAATGACATCAGAAGATGGAAAGACCTCTAATGTTCATGGATTGGAAAAAAATTAATATAGTAAAAATGTCCATTCTACCCAAACTCTTGTACAGATTTAATGCAATCCCAATTAAAATCCCCAAGAATTTCTTCACAGGCTTGGGAAAAAAGTCCTTAATTTCATTTAGAAAAACAAAAGACCCCAAATAGCCAAAATAACCCAGAGTGAAAAGAGCAATACAGGGGGGATCTCTATACCAGTCTTTAAACTGTACAACAGGGCTATAGTCATAAAAACAGCCTGGTACTGGCACAAAACAGACCAATAGACCAATGGAACAAAACTGAAGATACAAGCATGAGCACATACAATTTCAGCCACCTCATATTTGACAAGGGGGCAAAAAAGACTCAGTGGAGGAAAGACAGTATCTTCAGCAAATGGCGTTGGCAAAACTGGATCACCACTTGTAGAAGAATAAATTTAACCCCCCACCTCTCTCCCTGTACAAAAATCAACTCCAAATGGATGAAAGACTTCAATGTGAAATCCCAAGTTCTGAAGGTGATAGAAGAAAAATTGGCAGCAACCTACAAATCATAGACATAGGAAAAGACTTTCTACATCAGACAGCAGCTGCACAGGAAACAAGATCGACAATTGACAAGTGGGACCTTATAAAACTCAAAAGCTTCTATACAGCAAAAGAAATAATCATGGAAGTGAAGAGTAAACCCACAGAGAGGGAGGAAACCTTCATTGCTGATACATCTGACAGAGCACTAACTTCCAGAATATATAAACTACTCAAAAAACAAACAAGTAAGAAAAAAAAATGACTCACTAGAAAGATGGAGTAAAGAGCTGAACAAAGACTTTACAAGTGAGGAAATAGAGATGGCAGAGAAACATCATAAAAAGTGTTAAACATCGCTAATAATTAAGAAAATGCAGATCAAAACCACTTTAAGATATCATCTCACTTCAGTAAGGCAGTCTAGAATCAGGAAAAAAAATTTATACCAAATGCTGGAGAGGTTGTGGGGAAAGGGGAACACTCATCTTCTGCTGGTAGTAATGCAAACTCGTACAACCATTATGGAAGACAGTGTGGAGAACCCTTAAAAGATTCGGAATGAGCCTACCACCTGACTCAGCCATACCACTTCTGCATATATACCCACAAGACGCATCCTACCGCAAAGAAACATGCACAGCCGTATTTACAGCAGCTCTCTTCACAATAGCGAAGAGCTGGAACCAACACAAGTGCTTCTCAACCGACGAATGGATAGAGAAAATGTGGTACATCTACACAATGGAATTCTATGCAGTGGTAAAGAAAGATGATATCATGAAATTTGCAGGTAAATGGATGGAACTAGAAGATATCATGTTAAATGAAGCAACACAATCCCAGAAAAACAAAAGACGAATGGTATCCCTCATCTGTGGATGCTAGCACCAAGTACCTAGTTCTAAGGCAAATTGTGCAACATTAATTCTATATTCCACATGACCTGAGAACAAGCATCCTCTTACATTATGAATCCCTAGACAGGTCCTAAAACTAACCTACCACTATTTTCAGACTATGGATTTTTGGTATATGATGGTGGACATGAATATATATTACAGTGCAACATGAAGTTAAAATGGAAAAGGTGAATTAAGAAATATGATATGGAAATAATAGCTTGTTTTCCAGAATATACAATTTTAGTATAGGTGTGATGTATCAAGCTGGTGTAATTTAGCCTTCTGCTTAATGAAAATACTTAATGCCCATACCAATTTGGCTGAGGGACCCAATAGATAACTTTGTTCCTTGCCCTCAGAGGTCAACTAAGTCTCAGGGGAATGTGCATGTGGGCATCTCCTGAAATGTCCTGCAAATGTGAGTCACCAGTCTTTCCTGTGCAGGGAGGTCTTGGAGATCCACTGATGAGACTTCAACCAGTGTCCACCCTATAAAGAGGAAAGTCTGTTCATGCTTCAAAGAGAGGAGTCTGGTCTAGCAAGACCTAACTGTGTCCTCGAGGGGATGGAACTGGTGGTTGAAAAACCAAAAGGAGCCAGGTGCTACCCCCTTCCCCAAAAAAACCTAGTGACCCTTGAGGACCAGATCCTCAGGGGACCTTTGGAAAACAGAAATCTTGATTAATCTGGGCTGACTGTGTGGCCTTAAGCATCCAAAAAGGAAAGTATAACGAGAAATAAATAATCAATAAGATCTGAGAAATTGTATTTCAGATATAATATTTGAGAATCTTTCAAACCTTCAATGTCAGATGGGGACTACAGAGATGCCCAGTGTGTGGACTGAGCAGCTACTGGGATTTCAGCCTCTTCAGACAGTAGAATGCCATTGTTTGACTACCCATGCTGTGTCATGGAGGCCAGTGCAGGAAGATCGAGACAGGACACATGCTTGCTGGACCTCATTTGGGTGAACATATGGGGGAGGGACCCCAGTGTGGAGCACAGGGGCATGATTGATGTTTGTTTGTGTTTACCAAGAAGGAACCTTCAAGCACTTCCTTGGGGAAAACATGACATCTTTTGGTAAAAAAGAAAGAAGAAAGAAAGAAAGAAAGAAAGAAAGAAAGAAAGAAAGAAAGAAAGAAAGAAAAGGAAGGAAGGAAGGAAGGAAGAAAGAAAGAAAGAAAGAAAGAAAGAAAGAAAGAAAGAAAGAAAGAAAGAAAGAAAGAAAGAAAGAAAGAAAGAAAATCCTCCAACTCAGGTGATATTGTGTATGTATGTATATATATTTATATATGTATAAATTTATGTATGTGTATATATATATATATTGAAGCAATACAAGTTGAAGAAAAAATGGAATTTCCATGTTAAATCATCACTGTATTTTAATGCTTTTTATGGTATCACAATTTTAACTTATGTTACTTTGATGTTATGTGTACTCTAAAGTTCAACCTAAAATAAAATTTAAAAAATTAAATTAAATATTTTTAAAAAAATGGAGTAAAGCACATGATACAGCTGGGAAATGGGTGGAGGGTAAATGTTTGTTTAGTCTTTTCTTTCCTACTATATTCGACAACAGGAAATCTAAGCAGACCAATGTTGACTGAAACAGATGTTTTAACTTGTAATAAACTTGGATTATTTGAATATCCCATTGTAATAAGGACATTAATTTCAAAACTGATATTTGTTGGAAAATTGACTACTTTCTACTCTCTAAGAGTAACTGCACATCCCAAGTATTCTGCTGTAGAAGTTAAACAAGGGGCAGGAAATAGTTTCAGAGCAAGAAAAATGAGTAGAGTGTTTTCTGTTGTGCCAGCATTCACTTGTTTCCTAGAGTAATGAAGGCAGGGCTCCACTGATAATAGTCCAAGCCAAGTTAATGTTGTAGCTTAAGCAATCAATGTGAGTGCTCTTTCTAAACCATCGATTCTTGTGCACTTTGCTTTCTCTCCTTTTCAAAAATGGTTAGGTCAAATACTTTTCAAAGTTCTTCACCAGTACATGAACATCTGGCATTGTTGTTGACAGGCAGAGAAACTAATGAATTTGAAATCAAACTCTGGAGGATGGGAGCAAGTTTTAGAAGGCAGAAGGCAGTGTTGCTAAACAGGAAGCCTATTCACAGGTTTTACTCACTTTTACTGTGATAAAACTTCACAGAAAGCTGTTCACTTCCATGTAGTGGTATATTGTTCAACAGTGGACAACTGCAAATATCTCATGGTTTATTTTTAATATCTGCAGCAAGATGTAAAAATATATCGATTGAAACCCATAATGCAATGCTGAGGTGCTATTAAGTTCTTCTGAAAAATATGCTCCTCAGGAGCAGGCCAAGCATAATATTAGAAATACACAGGAGTTTTATTCTTCTCATCTGTAAAAGTCTAAGAGGCCATGGAATTAAAATTAATATCTGAAATTTGCAGAGACTTATATGACTCTCATGTACAATTTATCACACTTTCATTTACATTTCTTATATATGTATTCCAAAATTAATCATTATTTTAGAAAAAATAATCCATTTTACTGACTGTCACTTCCTGAGCCAAATTTTTAAGCTCTGAAAATACCTACTTTTCTGTTATCACAAATCCTAATTTCTTTCTGCCTCTGTTTAAATATAATTACTCTCTACACAGATACACAGAAGTCAAGAACAGAAATAATAATTATCTTAATACTAATAAAATCTGTATCCTGTTACTTAAAACATAGATTTATTAAATGGGTATTTTCACTCAAATACTGACAACCCACTTTAAGCACCTGCATTTTGTGTATGCTTTATGTGTTCTTATATTTAAAGAGTTTTTTTTTTCCTGTGTCCCAGTATATGTTCTATTTTGGAGAATGTTCCATGAGCTGCTGAGTAGAAAGTGTATTCTCTGGTGTTTGGGTGAAATATTCAATAGATGTTTGTGAGGTCCATTTGGTGTATTGTATCATTTANATCCCCGCACCCACATGGCGGCCGAGAGCTGTCTAAAACTAACCAATTCCCGGAGAAACTCCAGTTTCCAGGGAGTCCGACGCCCTCTTTGACCTCCGCGGGCATTGCACGTCACCGGTGCAACGACTTGCATGCACACAATGCATTCATACACATACGGAAATAAATAAAATATAAAATTAAAAAAAGTGCTTTGGAATTAACCTCTAGTTTATATTAATTTTGTAATAATATAAAATCAAATTGGAACAAACCTATTTGTAATAAAATAATATTTCTCTTTTTACTGATACATGTTACAACCCATTCATAATTTATCCTTATGTTATCCTATGGTGTGTTCTATCATATAGGAAAACTAATAATCATATTCTAGAAAAAAGAGAAAATGTAAAGTTATACTTTTTACATTGCATGAAAGCTTACTGTTAAACTGCAAATCACAAATGTGCTTTGGTATTAATCTTAGTTTATTTTCTGATTTTTAACTTTGATTTATGTGTGGAGTGTATGGACTATATATTTTGGAGAATAATATAAAATCACATGGAAATGAAAACAAGAGAGAGAAAAAATATTCAAGGAATTTACCAAAACAGTAAACCTGTGCACTGAAAAGGTCATAAAAAGACTTTGTTTTTTTTTTTTTTTTTTTGAATTCATTTTTTATTGATGCTTTGTGCATTTCCTTACATTTTTTTTCCAATTCAGTTCAGGCTTATTTCCCTTTCCCTCCCCCCCACCCCCCACCCCATCCCAGATCAGCATCTGTACCCTTAAACTGTCCGCATTTTCTCTCAGTTTTTTTTTCATTTTTAGCTATAAGTGATAATCCATGATCAAGCATCCCTCATGCAAAACCTATCTGCAGGCTGTTGTGCCCAAACACCTACAGCCCCACCATCCAGTGGGGGTGACAGGTTGTTTGTTCAATCAAGTTGATCAAATGAGTGTCCAGGACTACATTGCTGTAGGTTCACCATTCACCACAATCGTAGCCCTTACATCTACCACGCCCCCTCTTCCGCAGATCGTTCCCTAGGCTTAGCAAAGGAGCACAGGTGGATGAGAGGTTTAACAGTCCACTCTTTCTGGAGATGTTGACTTGGACTCTGGTCAATCTCTGGCTGTTTCCTTTCATGGCGGCTGACAGTTTTTGTCCAGGAATAACCTTCTAATCCTACTAATGAAGAGAACACGACTAATTAGCAATTAGGTATTTAAGCAGCACTATAGTTATGGTAGGTTACTTTCGCATAGACACATGTTTGGATATGGGTAATCCATGAATTAAAATTTGCCCCACCCCACCTGTTAAATATGGAAGGGTCTTACTGTGGCTTCTCAAAAAAACATTCTTCCTAACATGTAAGGATGTTTCGTAAGCTCTGTGGCATCAGCCATGTGGTTATTTCTTCCAAGTCGAGAGCCAATAGCCAATTAGATTTGGGATATACAGGCACATGGCTGCCTCTGCTGCACAGTATTTCCAGGCAGGTGAGGTGTAGCTGGTGCTGACGGTGGAGTCTTGCTTGACTCAGGGAGACCCATATTTGCTTTATTGGTTTAGTGGCCTTTGGTAACACTCTCTGGCATTCCAGAGGCCATCTGTACACTTGCATGTGTGGTCTCAATACATCCCTCCCATGTTAACGTCAGGTCTTCGGCAGCAGGGTCTTATTGCCTCTCCTCCTGTAGGTATCCCAACTTAGAGGCAAGGAGCCCTTACCTTTTGTGGGGCCTTGGATCCCCTGGCCAACATCCACCTGGTAGAACAATCCATTGCTGATGTCAGAGCTCCTGTATTAATATATTTTGCCTGAGTGCATAGCCCTAGGACTTTAGTATTATATTTGGTTCTGAACAGAGAGTAATCCCTTCCACAGTTCCCATGTCTAGTAGTCAATTAAAGAAAGCAGTTTTACCGGTTTTATAAGAGATCACCTCTACAATAGTTGTCTCCAATTTACAGTTGGGGAGCGACCTCATCATTGTCATATTTCTCCTTGTTCTATGGGTGGGAAGGCAAGGAAGTCTCTCATATCAGAACCTTTGTGGCACCTAGAAGGTAAGTTTCATTAGGACTCATTATAACTAGTTGTTACATGTAGGATCCACAGAGGGGTTCGATGTTTATGGCAATCTGAGGCTTTTCTTCCTTTGAATGTTCAGACGGGTCAGCCTTTCCGTTGCCACTTTTTGGTACATCCTACTCAATGCAAACCTGTATCTTTTCTTTCTCAGCCGTTAAGTTGGTGACGTTTTGTCCTGTTGGAACAAACAAAAATAGCACAGTGGTGAAAGGCTGAGGATGAGAACCACAAGGAACATAAAAGACTTTGAAAAATATATAAGACAGGACTTGTGTATGACAGAATCCATGAGGTCTGATTGGTGGATGGGGGCATGAGGGGTGGGCATGGATGGGAGAATGAGTCTAAATTTGATTAAGAAATGTTGTAGGAAATGTTCTCAATAAAAATTTTTAAAAAAATTAAAGAATGCATCATTGAGTGCAATCCCAATGAAAGGGAGAAAACAGTAAAATATTGGTTCCTAAAAGTGCCAAAGGAATTCCCAAGTACAAAAAAAAAAATATTTAGTTTCATCCCTGTACCAGACCCTTACATTTTATGACACTGTTTTTCTCTGAACCCTGCTCCACCCCAGCCTTGTTTTTCTTAGAGGTTTTGGTAGAGATTCCATGCCTCCCTAGGTATAGGTCAGCAAGACAAGACAGGAACCTTGGTTCCAACCCGTAATCTCTGACTCTTGATTAGAAACTTCCTGATATTCATTTCTGTAGAATGAGGAGAGGGGAATCAAGTGGAATGAGCAATGCGGGTAATATAACCACAGGACCCAGATCCTGGTTTTTCATACCCTTAAATTTGCCAGACAAATTTATGTTCTCCTTTCATACAGTATGTAAGAAAATATTATTTATTTAGTTAATTATTTTATTAAATAAAATATATTTTATGAATGAATACTTGAAATAAAATTGTTAACTTACTCTTTCACTTTATTAATAATGAATGTGCATTTAAGGGACATTTACATACTATGAAATTATAGAGGTAAATTGTATTTATAATGAAATATTATGCAAATATTCAAAATTTCCTAAGTAATAACTGATATCTATAGTATATTAGGATACAGATCCTCTTTGGAAGAAGGGGAACTTTACAAGAATTTTGGATGGAGGACAAATGTTCCAGAGAGTCTTGAACAGATGGTATAAATAATACATCATCAAGGATTGGAGAGATGGCTCAGTGGTTAAGAGAACTGGCTGCTCTTGCAAAGGATCCACTCTTGATTCCCAGCACTATTGATAGCTCCAGTTCCGGGGGAATCCAACTCCTTCTCCCAATTCCTTCTGCTTTGAATGACAGGGATGCACCTACCCCCATGCAGACAATATGCTCATACATGTAAAATCAATACATGAATTATGTTTAAAAATTATTCATTGCTGGGCTGGAGTGATGGCCTAGTGGTTAAGAGCGCCGACCGCTCTTGCAGAGGACCCGGGTTCGATCCCCAGCACCCACATGGTGGCCGAGAGCCATCTGAAACTCCAGTTCCAGGGGAATCTGACGCCCTCTTCTGACCTCCGCGGCATTGCACGTCACGGGTGCACAGACTTGCATGCAGACAATACATTCATACACATACAGAAATAAATAAAAATATAAAAAAAAAAAAATAAAAAATAAAAAAAAAAAAACAAGGGGCTGGAGATATGACTCAGGGTTAAGAGCGCCGACCGCTCTTGCAGAGGACCCGGGTTCGATCCCCAGCACCCACATGGTGGCCGAGAGCCGTCTGAAACTCCAATTCCAGGAGAACTCCAGTTCCAGGGGATTCCGACTCCCTCTTCTGACCTCCGCGGCATTGCACGTCACGGGTGCACAGACTTGCATGCAGACAATACATTCATACACATACAGAAATAAATAAAAAAATAAAAATAAAAAAATAAAAAATAATAATTCATTGCTGTGGATGGATAGGTAAGTTTTGAGGTACCACAGTGAGATAGAATATTGGTGCGACCACTCCAGGACATGGGGAAGGGCTACTACAGAGAGGAAAGTTTAGTGTGGGGACAATATGAGGCCCTTTGGCATAAGTGGAATGTCTTGAGGAACTCTACTCAGCAGGAGATATCTGGAACCCTTCTATGTTAGATGAAAAATATTCCTGATTCCATTGGGTACCAAAGGAAGGTTTGAGGCCATTTTTTTCAGAGGGTTAAGGTCAGAGATATACTGGAAAGATTTGTTATGTGTAAGGCCCGGCAGGTGAGAAGATACATGTCTTAGGCCTTCTTTGTCTGAATGAGGAGGTCTTCAGTTTTCAGGTTAGAACTGAGATGTGCTTGGTCAGAATGGATATACTTAATGCCCCATGATCTGCACAGGGAAATTCTGAGATCTTTCTGTTCAGAATGTGTAGATATGAGGTTCCTTTGGAGAGAAGAGGAAAGCCAGGGCCTGATTACTTAGAGTATGTTTGAATCCTCATTGGGCACATGAGGAAATCACAAGACTAATTACCGAGTATGGGAATGCCTCAGGACATAGATAAGGCAAGCTTGATTTTCTACTGAACAGGATGAGAAGGGCTGATTTTCTCTTTGGTAAAGGAGAAGACACGAAGCCCCCTTCATCTCAAAAAGTAGAAGTCTCAAGTGAGATTGGCAGGATAGGAAGACGATGAACACTTTGTGTCTACCATAGAAATTTATGAAAGGAACCTGACAATATCCTGTTTTCATGTTTGGGCCCTCACACCTTCTTAACAGAAACAAGGGAACTCAGTCCTACCACCTCCAAAGACGTTCATTACCATCTCCCTCTACCCATGAAATACTGAGACCTAATCTTTTCAACCAAAGGATGCCTTGGTGTTTTTCCACTTAATGATGGGGACTTACACCTCCCTTGTCTACAGAGAGGTTCCTTTAATTTCTGTTTCCACCAGGGTTCTGAAACCAAGGGTCATTTTCTCCAGCATACACTGAACTCAAGTGCCCATCAGTCCTCCCATGATCCCCCAAAGTACCTCAGACATACACATCTTATTGCTTGGCCTTCTACAATTCTATTGCAGAATGAGGAGACATGCTTTGTGGCCCTCTGATTTAAAGTACCTTATATTTAAGCCATCTGTGAAAAAGAGCCTGTCACCCGCCCTCTATGAAATAAAAGGCCTCCCAATGCCAATCTTACTCAGAGCAGAGAAGGACCAGGCACTCTTGCTGAAAGTTGAAAGTCTTAACAAGTCGAGTACCCCCATCCTTCATCTCGAGATATGGGCACTGCACTTGTTAAGACAAGAATGAGAAAAATGTGTGGGTTTAAAAATCAGCTGTGATTTTTAAACTTGGCATCTGGGACCTCAAACCACAGTGGTTGAAGAAATTATTGATCAGAGAATGGTCTTTACTTAGCTCTGGATAACACAGGGGGAATACATTAATGCCCCTGTTCTTCATAATTATTTTTGAGGATTACATGGCAAGGAAGGGAAGGTATGATGTCCCTTGGAGAGAAAGGAAAATCTTCAAGTCCATTATCTCAGAGGATCACTCAGAGCCACCATGCTAGAAGGAAGAAAGTGAAGGACTCTTTGGATAGAGGTGGAATTTTTGAAACACCTTTATTCTGGAAGTTGATGGGGCTCAATGTGATGAAAATGAAAGATTGGGGTGCCTTAGACAGAGTGTGTAATTCTGAAGGCTTCTAGGTCAGAGGGACACATCTCATAGCCACAAGTTAAAAGGCATTATTTTGGCAGACATACTCATCATGGAAGGCACATTTTTAGACATGCTGTAAGAAAGGAGTGTTCTGAGGTTACTGGGCCAGGTCTAAGCACATAGATTAAGAGAGGCAGGTGTATGGCTTCATTGATCAGAAGAATGGCTGATGTGTAGTTTGTAAATCTCAAAATCCTTTGAGTAGAGTGGGATGTTTTCAAGGTTCTTCATGAAAAATAGGTCTAGGGTCACCCTTGGTTAGATAAGGAAGGTCCAAGTCTGGAGGAGACTCAGCCTTTTACTTCTTTCTGAAGAAGCATCAGACCTTCCTGGGATATCCATAGGGGACTCAAAACCCTCCCTTTCTGAATAAGTTAGCAACAGACCTTCACCATCAGTTCAGAGACAGGAGGCCTGATGGGCAGTTAGCTAAACGATTTTCCCACATAAGGAAACTCTGAGCATTCCTTGTGTAGAGGGTATGTGATAGAGGCCACACTTGATAGGGGTGGGATATGATAACCTGTTCTTTACAAGGGATGTATATGGAAAGGGAGAGAACTTTTGAGGTCTCCCTATTAGGAAAAATTTGAGGTCCTCTTGTGGGAAAATTTATTTCCAAGTTCCCTTCTTTGCCATGAAGAACAAATGTCCATATTTATTTGAAGAAAATATGTAGGTCTTTGACCACCTTTGCAGTGACGGCAGGTGCAGAAAATGCCTAATCAGCTCCCAACTCTTCTTGGCAGTACAGAACGTGCTTATCATCAGCATTACCCCATGTATTCCCTACATTCATGTCACTTCCTCAGCCCCTCCAAGTATTCAATGCAACAAGGCTCAGAAAAGACTTTTTTTTCCCTAACACTATATAATTCATTTCAATTTTGGAACCTAAATTTGACTCTGAATCCTACCTTAAAAGCTGAAAGAGAAATGGAATCAAAAGTGTCTGCTATCTTGCACAAGTTGGCACACAGAAATCTATACACATTCGTCACACACAGACACATTCAAATCACAATAAAAATTTAAAACATTAAAAAATATCTCATAGACATTAATTTTACAAACAACTTCACTTTGTAGAATTCATTACTTAGTTTTAGTTGCCAGGGAAGAAAATTAGCCCAGTTCTCAGTTTCTCTTTTTAGAAGCTCACAAAAGTCCAGGGGCACCCATCACTTTAAACCCATGAGCCTCTGAACAGGCATTGAGCATGTACAATCTTCAGACCTCAGAACCCTGGCTCAGCACGGGTCCCAAACATGGATCTTAGCTTATGAGATGTTCGCCTTTACTGGGAACCAGACACAACCTATCATGTATGCTTGTGCCCAGATGGAATCAGAACAGCCATTTTCTCACACATGGATCTCATCTACTGGGATAGCAAGAGCCACAACCAGTGTGGTGTGCTCCCATATGTAGCAGTTCCCTATAGAGTCCTGCAAGTCTTTGAGGTGGAGGCAAAATCAAGCATGAACTTATGGCTAGAAGGACCCATTTGAGTCACAAAAGGAAAAAAAAAAGTATCCCTTGGGTAGAGGATGTAGGTCTGAGTCCCCACTTGATGGAGGATAAAAGTTTGCTGCCTTCTTCATGAAAAAGGAAAGGTGTGAGGGTCTTTGCAAAGGATAGAAGCTTTGAGATCTCCCTGCCAAATGGTGAAATACTAAGTTCCTCTTGGCAGAAGGTGTATTCACAAATTCTTTCATAATAATTGAAGTTCCTGGCTATGCAAGCCAAAGTCACATTCCCTTCCTCAGAAGACAATGGTCTCAGTCCATATTTGCAGTGATGGAAGATCCAGACCCTGTCATATCAGCATCTACCTCTTTATGGCTGCACACAATGTACATGTTATCAACTTCATTCCATTTGGTCCCTATATCCTCATGAGTTTCCTGCCCTTTTCAAGAGCCCACTTTGCAAAAGTGCTCGGCGGTAGATAAAGGCTCTTGTTCCCATCTCTGCAGAACTGAATTCAATCCTGGAACCTAAATCCACTCCTGGATCCTATGTAAAGGCTGAAGGAAAAATGGACTCCTAAGTGTCATCTGACCTGCACAGTTGAGCACACACCCCTCTGTATACATCAATTATACACACACACACACACACACACACACACACACACACACACTAATTTTTTTTTAAATATTAAAGAAAAACCCTGGACTTTAATTTTCACAAATTTACTTTGTAGAATTGATTATTCCTTTCCAGTTACCAGGGACATATGATCCTGCTTTTCACATTCTCCTTGTTAGAAACTCAAATGGAGCCAGGTGCACCAAGCATTTCCAACCCACGAGGCTCTGCACAGTCATTGAGCATGCGTCAGTCTTCCAGCCTGGAACCCTGACTCAGCATTTGTCCATGCATCATTAAGGGTAACCTGGCATAGCCTACCATGTGCCCTCGCGTCCTGCTGAAACATGAATGGTATTCTTGTGGGTGGGTGTCATCTCCTGGGTTCAGGAGAGCTCCAAGTGGGGTTCATCCCATTCATGAGAATTACCAGGTTCCTTTATAACCCTGCAAATCTCTGAGGTGTAGTCACTTTCAAACAAACCAAGCACTCCCAACCCATGAGCCTTTGCACAGTCATTGAGTATGCTCCAGCTTTCTATCCTGCAGCATCTTGAGAAATGCACCATTACTGGGAAACTGGCACAGTATACTGTGTGGTCTCCTGCCTTGCTGTAACGTGAATAGGATTGTCATGGGGGGCGGGGGGTTACATCTCCTGAGTTCCAGACAGCTCCAAGTGGACTAGCTCCCATTTGAGAGAATTACCATGTCCTTTTACAAACCTGAAAGTGTCTGATATGTAGGCACATTTAATCAAGCCAAGCTGGACAGGTCTCCCCAGGGAACAAGTCTGCTAGATCAAGCCCCTCCAAACAGTTGCAGGATTGCAGCTGCTCAAGTACAGCCTGTGCCTGCAAGATCAGTACAAACTGAGTGGAAGAGATCATCATGAAGTAATGAAAGTTGTTCACCCAAGGGAAAGACACAGTCTGTGCTGTGGGAATGAGTCCTCCTTTGTAGGACACTGCAGCAACATTTTTAAAGCATCTTGCCCCTCTGAAGAGCCCCCTTTGCTACAGGGCTCAGTGGTGGATAAAGGCTCTGGCTCCCAAACTCGTAAAACTAAATTCAATCCTGGAAATGAAATCTGATCCTAGATCCTATGTACAGGCTCAAGGAGAATTGTACTCCTCACTTTCATAGGACTTGCATACTTGAGCACACATGGCATTTCACCTCTCTCTCTCTCTCTCTCTCTCTCTCTCTCTCTCTCTCTCTCACACACACACACACACACACTCACTCACAGGAAAATATATCATTTTTAAACACTTAAATAAATGTCATGGACTTTACACATTTACTTTGTAGAATTCATTGTCCCTTCCAGTTGCCAGTTTCTCCTTGTTAAATGCTCACAAGGAGCCAGGTGTAGCAAGCACTCCAAACCCATGAGCCTCTGCACAGTTACTGAGCACAGGATAGCTTACTAGTCTGAAACTCTGGCTGAGCTGGTGGCCTCACAACAGGTGAACCTTTGTGAGATCTGCACTGTTACTGGGAAAATGGCACAGCCTACCACGTGCTCTGGTGCCCTGCTGGAATGTGGATGGAACTCTAGTGGGCAAGTGACTTCTCCTAGGCTCTGAGAATTCCACATCGAAGAAGCTGTTTTAATTTTTTTAATTTTGAAGAAAGATCAAACTATCCTGTATTTTTCTTATTGATTTAATTAATTAATTAATTAATTAATTAATATGTTAGTTTGGGGTTCAGGATGAAAAGCCAAGATAGCATAGACTGGAAGGTCTGCCTTCTCCTTTTCTGGTCAGGAGCTTCCATTTGCAAAAGCATAGGAAAAAGGCCCAAGCAACTCACAGGACCAAGCCAACACCTAGTTCCAGATTCTCATGAGACCACTGGATTTAAGACCCACCCTCAGGGCCCTGACCTGGTCTAGTTGGCCAGATTCCAACATATCACCATCTCCTCTTCCTCTCCCTATAAAAGCCCTCCACCCTAGCCTTGCCATGTGACTCCCTTGCCCACTCGACCCTGGCACATGTGGACCCACCTGAGAGCAGCATCTCTCAATAAACCCAGTTTTGTGCATTTGAGTTGGTTTGGTTCAGGTTAATTGTGTCACTGGTGAAGCTTTATACCTTGTGCTGAAAACCCAGTTGGAACTGAGCCTCCTCAACCAGGTTGGCTCTGGCCTTGGAGCCATTCCAGAGCCTCTGCTCAACTGACTCATATGGCTTTCCTTTGGCAGTAAGTTGTCTGTTATAATCCCCTGCCTTTCAGGGTCCAGGCCCCCCAGGTTGTCTTCCTTAACCTGCGGCCCCACCAGGACTACCCTCTCTTTTCCAAAAACGTCCCTGGCTCAGAAGATGTTTCCCATTCTGAAGGCTTCACCAGTCCAGCCTCTAATCATTTCAAGGGACAATCTGTCTTGATCTCTGGCCTCCATCCAGCCTCTGGGTGTCACAGAGGATGCTCTCTTTCACTCTTTGGCTCTCGTCCAGCCTCTGATCACTGCTGAGGACATTCTGCCTTGATCCTAGGCTTCTGGTTAAGGCTTTGCTATGGGTAATTCCCATTCAAAATCTGATCTGCAGACACCCTTGGGCTGCCTGTTAAAACACTTTTCTGATTTGGGGCTCTTCCAGACCCTGTGTCCAAAGTGCCTGATAGTCTTTTGTTCTGAAGCATGGCTTCAGTACCCTTTGGAGATCCAGTACACTTGGCCACCCTAGGGCACTTTTGACTCCACTATCCTTTGAAAACTTTTGCAGGAGTACTGGCAAGGAGTCTGAGCTTCCCATTATTCAGGGATTTTGGGACCTGCATTCTCATCCCTCCCTCTGTAGCCACTGCTCAACAGCTCAGGTTTTCCTGGCCATAACTCCAGGGCCCCATGGCACATCATCTTGGGCGCCTTGGATTGTGAGCCATCTTCTCTAACTGAAGCGCCTGAGTCTTTGGCTTCCCCACCCCTCCCCATACTCTGGCTCCTACCATTCCTCCTCCACCCACCTCTCTCCCACCCACTTCCCCTTTGCCACCTCAGACTCTACCTTATGACCAGTCTTCCTCTCCCTGTCCCCTACCTCATCCCCTCCCCCTCTTTCTTCACCCACCATTTCTTCCTTCACTTCACCACTATGTCCCTTACCCTTCCTCTCTTACCCAGGCTCCACCTGCCAACCAACCCTCTTCTTTCTACCTGCCACTCCCCAACCCCTTCCAACCTAAGGGCAAGGACCAGCGTCCTCCCTATCCATGCCATTCCCCATCCCTTGTTCTCCTCCTTCCACTGCTAACCCTAAACCCTCCTCACAGCACCTTGTTTCCTGGACCCCCCTCCTCCCACTGGTCTTCTTTGCCTGTCCCCCTCCTCCTCACCACTGGCTTCCCACACTCGGTCCTGACAGGACTCCATTCTTCTCTGTCCCCTTTGGGGGGTGCTGGAGCTGAAAGGGGTTGTTTGTGTAAACATCCCCTTCTCTCTGTTACACCTCTCACAGTCTGAAAAATATTTGGGCTCTTTTTCCTCTAATTCCTCTGCTTATATCAAGGAATTTCTATATCTCAACCTGGCTTATGACTTAACCTGGCATGACCTCTACTTCATTCAGGCCTCCACCCTCATTCCTGAGGAGCATGAATGGGTAAAGGCAGAAGCCAGGCAGTATGCTGACCAGGCCCATCTAGAGGATGGCATGCTCCCGAGGAGGCCATGGTTATATGGCATAGGAGCCAAATTGAGACCACCAGCCAGGCCAAAATGATCCCCACAGAAGAAAACACATGGTTCACTGCCTCTTAAATAAGGTAGGGAAAGGGTCTCCAATAAGGTAGTTAATTTTGATAGACACCATGAAGTTACATAAAGGAGTGATGAAAATCTGGCTGTTTTTCTAAATCATCTTCAGGAGACCACCGTTCAGTGTACTTGCCTCGACCCTGTTTCTTAAGTGGGAGCTGCAGTCTTTGCTACTTATTTTATTTCTCATTCTGCTCCTGATATATGAAAAAAAAATTTAAAGGCTGAGGAGGGTCCCAAAACTCCTATACGGGAATTAGTGAGGATGGCTTTCAAGGTCTTTAATGCCCAAGAGGAGGCAGGCAAGACTTCCCAACAGGCTTGGTTACATCAGAAGTCTATGATCCAGGCACAACCTTGGTGGCTGCCCTAAGGCCAAAGGCATACCTTCAGAGAGATTAGGGGAGGTTAGACCGGACCCATCCTGCAGGGTCCCAGCTGAAGTCTACACCATCAGGGACCTGCTTTAAATGTGGCCAAGAGGGACATTTCATGAAACTGCCATAAACCTTGGCTACCATTCTGGCCATGTCTTGCCTGCTGGCAACCTAGGTATTGGAAGACTGAGTGTCCTGTGAGGGCTCAGCCTCTATGCCAAGTCAGGGAAGTTCAGCCCTTTCAGCACTTGCACCCTCAGCTCCCACAATATTTGAACTTCTTGGCATGGCAGAGGACTGAAGGCACCTGGACTCAGAGACCCTCATTACTCTTGCTGAGCTTAAGGTGATGCCCCAGGTAGTTTATAAGTCCATTGTCTTCTTATTGATCATGAAGGCTACCTTATCTGTGTTAACCTCAGGACCCAATGACCCCTCGCCAATTTCTGTTACTGGGGTAAACGGGATCCCATCCTTTCCACCTAGGACCTCACCACTTCCTGTAATCTTACAGGGCAATTATTTTCACATGCTTTTTTGGTCATACCTGAATGCCTGGTGCCTTTGTCCTGCCATGATATCCTCAATAATTTTGGGGAAACTCGTTCCTTGATTCCTACAGCTTCCTTTGACTCCCATGTCTCCACCCCCTCATTGGCTCTCAGACTTCCATCCCTGAGAATCCTATTCCTACTCTCCCAGATTCAGTTGACTCCCAGGTTTACAACAACTCCATGCCAGTAATATCTGGCCACCACATCCGCGTTATGGTCAGCCTCAAAGACCTCTCCTCCTTCCCTTCCAGACCTCAATTTCCCATCTTTTAGACCCACAACCATGGCCTGAAACCCATAACTACCTGCTTCTTGTCTCGGGGACTCCTGATTCCTATAGACTCGCCTTGCAATCCTCCCACATTCCCTTTTGAAAGCCTTCAGGTGCTTATCCCTTGGTTGACTTCCACTTTATTAATGAGGTGGTCATCCCTGTTCACCCAGTCATCATTAACCCTTACACCCTCCTCTCCATGATTCCTTCTACCACTTCCACTTTTAATATCCTACAATTAAAAGACACCTTCTTTACTGTTTCCTTACACCAAGACTCGTACTTCCTCTTTGCTTACACTTGGGAAGACCCAAGTACTCATTCAGCAATGCAACTAACCTGGATGGTCATTCACCAGGGGTTCAGAGACAGCCCTCATTTCTTTGGCCAGGGTCTGTCATGGGATCTCTCTTCCCTGGACCTCAGTCCTAACATACTCCTACAGTACATAGCTGACCTCCTACTCTGCAGTCCTTCTTTACCTCAATCCCAACAAGCCGCTTCTACTCTCTTCAATTTTCTTAATACTCGCAGATATTGGGTCTCTACCTCCAAGTCTCAATTGTGCTTCCCCACCATTTTATACCTTGGAGTCCAACTCAGCCTGGGATCCAAGACTCTCAGCCCTCACCAAGTCTGAGCTCCCAGGGATCTGCAAACTCTGGCCATGGCAGACCCAATCTTTTCATTTTGGGGTATGGTGGGATTCTTCTGCCACTGGATCCCCAACTTTGCCATCATGGATAAGCCCCAGTACCAGGCAGCTAAAGAGACCCCCCACTGGATCCCTCACCAATCCAACTATGGTCTGTCATCAATTTTGCTTGCTGAAAGATGCTCTTCTGGTGGCTCTGGATCTGGCCCTCCCAGACTCCATTCATCCCCACCACCTTTTCACAGAGGATGAGAATGGCTATGGGAGTACTGTCTCAACCTGTTGGGCCTTCCTACTGAGCGATTTTTTTCTAAATAGATCCCATGCTGTGTGGATGGCAGCTGTGCCTAAGTGCCCTTAAAACTAACCTATTCCAACCTATCACTGTTTACTCCACCCACCACTTGCTGGACCAACTGAGTGACTCTTCCTGTTCTCTCCTATGGCCCTCAAGGATGCAGGTTTTTCATCTCCTATTCATAGATAATCCTCAAAGTACCTTGGCCCCCTGTCCTACTCTAAATACAGCAACTCTCCTCCATGCCTCATCTTCCTCTGAAAATTCCTCTCCTGTCCAGAGACAGTGGAAGCCCTACCCACACTCAGACCTGGTCTTCTAGACCAACCCCTCATAGATCATCAACTAACTTTCTTTGTGGACCAGAGTTGCCTTTTACATGCCTTAGAATGTCACCAGACAGCCTACACTGTTGTCAATTCAACCAAGACAATCATGGCAAACCACCTCCCAGTGAGAACGTCATCACAGAAGACTGGACTAATCACCTTAACAAGGCCAATCCAGCTTTCTAAAGGGCAATGGGAAAACATCTATACTGACTCTAAATATGCTTTCCTAATGGCTCATACATACTCAGTATTATGGAAGGAGAGGGATTTTCTCACTACTGTGGACACCTCTAATGTAAATGGTCCTCTCATAGCCAAGCTCCTAAAGGCCGTCCAACTCCCAGCAGAGGTGGCCATCATCCACTGTTGGGGGCACCAGACATCCACGGATCTGGTTGCTTTGGGGAATGCTAGAGCCTACTTCGTGGCCCCAGGGACTGGCTTCTGACTCCTCCAGACTTGCTGGATGCATTCTCCTGTTAACAACATCTTACAGGCCTGAATACCAACTGGAGGAATAAAACAGACTCCTTGACAGAGGAGGCCCACAATCAAAGGATGGATGGTTATACCTAAATAATCGCTTTATTTATCACCAGAATCAAGCACCTTCCATCATATCTGATAATCATCAGAGTCTACAAGGGTCTATTCCAGTACTTGGGGCCACTCTTCAACCCCGCCAACTGTTGAGCCCATATTTAGAGGCTCATTCTTCTTGTCAGACCTGTGCTGAGGCCAAACCACAGGGGCTCTCCAGATATGCCAGCATCTACACGAACTCTGAGGACACCAACAAGGTAAAGACTGGCAGACTGACTTCACTCACGTGCTTATTCACATAAAACTAGACTGTCTCCTAACACTTGTTAATACTTTTACAAGGTGGATCGAGGCATTTCCCACCTCCAGAGAAACAGCAGATGTGGTGGCCCAGACTGCTGGAACACATCATCCCCCTATTTGGGCTACCACAATCCATTCAGACCGGTAAGGGCCCACCCTTCCCCTCCAAGGTGGTCAAATTCATGTCTGAGGCATTCAGCATGTCCTGAAAGTTACACATTCCCTACTGTCCGCAGTCTTGGGGAAAGGTTGAGAGAGCCAAAAGTCTCATTAAACAACAACTCACCAAGCTTTCTCATGAGCTTAGGTTATCTTGGCCTTTCCTCATCCACATTGCCCTTACCCACCTTCATCTATCTCTTAAGTCTCTGGAGCCTCAGTGGACAGGATCTCACACCATGATCCTCACCACTCCTCCATCCAACAAGCTGCTAGGGAACCTGTGCTGGTACCACTTTTCCAGGCTCAAGAGGGCGCCCACCCAGGATGGATCATCTATTCAGCAACTGGGCCCCGCCACCCTCAGATTGTCCAGAAACCCCGAGGGACAGGTCTGAATGGTCAGGTTTATGTGCTTTCATGTTTTATACCTGTACTTTTGCCTCTATTCTCTTCTGGACTAAGGTCTTTCTCTGCTACCATTGCAGCTCATTGTTCCTGGGCAGTAGGAATCCAGGGGCAGGGCTTGCTCATCCTCCTGAAACTTCACCCAGAGCAGCCTCCCTTTTGCTATGTGTGGCCTACTTGGACTTCAGAATCTGGGCTCTAGGACAGGGAATGGGGGACTTTCCCTGGAGCTGCTAGGTATGGATTTTGCCACAGGACTGCCCTGGTTTCAGCAGTGTTGCACCCAGGAAGTATCACCTGAGCATGAGCAGGGGCCGCTTCTGCTTCTAGCCAAGCCTGAGGGTACAGGGTCAGTTGTTCCTCCTTCTCTGATGAAGCACAGGGCTCTTGAGCTGGCACCTGCTGCCTCCTGGTAACCTGGCAGAACTCTCCTTCCTCTGAGTGTTAAGTGACTTGTGCATACACAGAGCAACAGAAGTGGTGTGAGGTTGAGGTGTGATAGGTACTTCTGACACCTTGGGAACTTTTTCAGATAGAACAAATTAGTGGCAATACTAAACTCTTCAAAGAAAACTTTGGAAAATTATGTCCCAGTTGATATTTCTCCATTAAAATGGATTTATATTTCTATTCATATTTGTTGTATCCTGTGTTATGTGTGGATATGACTGGTGAATGGATGGACAGTGACCTGTGTTCAAGTCATTAGGGCAGAAGACAGCTGTAGAGTCTATTTTTTCCTTCCATCTCTCCCTAAGATGGGAGATCAGAAATTTGTTCTAGGATTGCTTTGCTTTTTCTAGCCTTGAAAGCCAGAGGCATTTCCCTGAGAGCCACCTATGAGTCTGGGCACTTGGAGGGGGCAGAGACCCAGGGAGTTTGTGGGAAGTAGCCCTGATGATCCGAAAATAGGTTTCTAGGCAGGGTAAATACATCTATGAAATCACCATGTAACTTGAATCCTAAGAAATATCTTAAACTCTGGATATTTTTTCAGTCAGATGCCTTTTTCAATTTACTTAAAAATTTTTTGACATCGGGGAGGAAACTGAAGACATCACAACGAACACAGTGGTGCACATAATTTTCCTTAAAATATTTTTCTAGTTTTTTCTCCTTTATTTGTTTATTTTTTAAGGGATTCTGCAACATAATAGCACAGTTGTTTTCAGATAACATTGACATTGATCAGTTTGCCATATAATTAGGTAATTGGTGCACTTTATAAAGTGAGCCAAATTATTAAGCATAAGCAATGAATGTAAGTAACATTCATGTAAAAGAAATCTGCAAGTATCTATGTCCAAATTTTAAACAACCCAAGGTTCCCATAGTCAAGTTGGAGAAGATTGTATGCAAAAGCATGTTTTTTTTTAATTTATTAATTTTTATTTTTAAGGGATTCTACAATATAATGACACAGTTGTTTGCAGATAACATTGATGTTACTCAGTATGTCATACAATTAGGTAATTGGTGCATTTTGCAAGTATCTATGTCCAAATTTTGAACAACCCAAGCTTCCCATAGACCAGTTGGAGAAGCTTGTATGCACAGGCATGTTGATCAATCAGGAGTCCAGACTATATTCCTGTAGTCTCATGATTCACCCCTATCTCTCCACAGCCCTTACAATCTACCACGCCTCCTCTTCCACACAGTTTGTTCCCTGGGCTTTGGGAAAGGACACAAGTGGGTGAGAAGAAAACCGTCTAATTTCTTTGGAGTGTCATTTTGGATCCAGTCTGTTCAGGTTGTTTCCCTTCATGGATTGACAGCTTTCTTTTTTTTCATGGTAACTTTAAAAGCACAAGCTATTGGTAAAGCATTTAAGCAGTACCACTTATTATGTCAAGCTAAGCTGTGAGCATAGACACAGATGTCTTGGATGGTATGCTAATCCGCAAACTGTGTTTTCTCTATAAAGATGACAATTCTATTGTGGTACTATAACATCGCTACCACTAGAGGACATAAGCTTTATGGCATCCACTGTGTTATTCCTCCAAGGAGAGCATAATAGCCAAATAGATTTGGGATATATATATATATATATATATATATATTATATATTATATATATAATGGCGCCACTATTTCACAGTATATCCGGCAGTTAGAGTGCTGATCAGATGGAGGAGCTTGTCTTTCTCAGGAGACCAATATTTTGCTGTATTGCTTTAGTGGCTTGGACTCTAGCCCTGTAGTATAGTTTGATGTCTCATATAGTGACCCCCTTATTGCTCTTTCGCTCAGGGTTGCTTTGGCTATTCGGGGTCTTTTTTTTTCCAAATGATATGAGGATTTTTTTCCAAGACTGTGAAGAAACTCTTGGGATTTTGATTGGGATTGCATTAATCTGTACACTAGTTTGGGTAGGATGGACATTTTATATATTGATTTTCCCAATCCATGAACATGGGAGGTTTGTCCATCTTCTTGATGTCTTCCTCAATTTCCTTTTTTCAGGGGTTTAAAATTTTTATTGTAGAGATCTTCGTTCTCTTGGTTAGGTTTGTTCCTAGGTATTTTATTGTTTTTGAGGCTATTGTGAGTGGGAAGGTCTCCTTTAGTCTTCTTCAGTTGCTTGTTGTTGGTGAAAGAAAGGCTACTGATTTTTCTAGATTTATTTTGTATCTGCCACTTTACCAAGCTCTTAATCGTTCTAGGAATTTCTGGTGGAGATTCTTAGCATCCCTTAGTAGACAACATATCACAGCAAAAGGATAGCTTGACTTCCTCTTTTCCAATTTAGACTCCTTAAATTTCCTTTTCTTGCCTTATGCCCTAGCAAGGGTTTCAGCACTATATTGAAAGGAGTGGTGACAGGGGGCAGCCTGCCGAGTTCCTACCTTTAAGGGAATGCTTCTGTCATTTCCCCATTTTTAGATGATATTGGCTGTGGGTTTCCCGTAAATGGGTTTTATTACATTGAGGAATGATCCCTTCAGACCAATTCCCTAATCAAGGACTTTAAACATGAAAGGATGCTGGATTTGTCAAAGGCTTTCTCTGCATCAATGAGATGATGTGTGTTTTGTCTTCCATACCTGTGATATGTTTTGATGATTTTTGTTGATTTTTGTATGTTGAACTCATCCCTGCATCTCTTGTATGAACCAACTTGGTCATGGTAGATATTTCTTGATGTGAGTCTGTATGTGGTTTGCCAGAATCCTGTTTGAATTTTGGCATCTGTGTTATTAGGGAGATGGTTTATAGTTCTCCTTTTTGGTGTATCTTTCCCTGGTTTGTAGTAGCGTAATGCTGGCTTCATAGAAGGATTCTGGGAATTCCTCCGTTTTATCCTTCTAAACATTTTAAGTAGTAATGGTTTGTATGTCTTTTCGAAATATTTTATAGAATTCTGCCGTGAAACCATCCGGGCCTGGTCATTTTTTGTTTCTGCTTATTATATCTTCGTTTCTTCCTGTATATTTGGTCTGTTTTATTCTTGGTTGAGCTTTGGGGATTCCCAGGATTTCAGATATTCATCCATTTCTTCTAGGTTTCAAACTTAGTAGAATATAAGTTTTGAAGTAGTCCCATATGATTGTCTGGATCTTTTCATTGTCTTAGTGATATTTCCCCTTTCTCACGATTCTATGATTTGGAGTTGTCCCTCTTTCGTTTTGTTAATGGGCTAGGAGGTCTGTCTATTTTGTTTATCTCTCAAAGAAACCAACTTTTGGATTCATTGATTTTTGTATGGTTTTCTTTGTTTCTATTTCATTGGTCTCTGTTTCTGATTTTTTTATTTCGTCTTGCTCTCCTTAGGGTTCATTTGTTGTTGACTCTCAAGTATTTTTAGCTGCAGTGTAAGATCATTCACTTGTCTCTTTCTGTTTTTTTAATGTAGGCACTTAGAGCTATAAACTTCCCTCTTAGGATTGCTTGAAAGTGTCCCATAGATTTGCTGTGTTTGTCATCATTGTCATTCAGTTGCAGGAATGCTTTTATTTCTTTCTTTTTGTCCTTCCTTGACCCACTCATTATTCAGGAGAGTGTTGTTAGTCTCCATGTAGTTCCGTAGGATGTTAGGGTTTATTCTGGTGTGAATATTGAGTTTTATTGCACTGTGGTCTGATAGAATGCATCGAGATTATTTCAATCTTTCTATATTTGTGAGTTTTTCCTGTGTCCCAGTATGGTCTATTTTGGAGAATGTTCCATGAGGTGCTGGTAGAAAAGTAATTCTCTGGTGTTTGGGTGTGAATATTCGATAGATGTCTGTGAGGCCATTGGTGTATTTGTGTAATATTTAGTTCAGTGTCTTCTGTTTATTCTTGTCCTGTTGATCTGTCTAGGGGACCTAATGGGGTATTGAAGTACCTTAGCTATTAGTGCTGGGTTAATCTGTGCCTTGAGATCTGAAGAATTGTCTTTATGAAGCTGGTGCACTTGGTGTTTGGTGCATATGTTTAGATTGTAAATCTTCATCATTAATGTTCTTTTAATAAAGATGTAATGGCCCTCTTTGTCTCTTAGTTTTTTTGCTTTGAAGTCTATTTTGTCTTTTTTTTTTTTCATGCTTTCTTTTTGGTACATTGCTTGAAATACTCTCTTCATCCCTCACCTTAAGTTGATGCCTTCCTTGAGATTGAGAGATGCGTTTCTTGTAGACAGCATATAGACGGGTTTTATTTCCTAATCCATATTCTCCACAGTGTAATGCCTTTTTATTGGGGAGTTTAGCCCATTAATATTTAATGGTTATAATTGAAAGATGGATGTTGCTTCCTTTCACTTTATATCCATTTGGCTTCTAGCTCTGATTTGCTCCTATGGTTTTGTTTTTATTAGTTTCTTTTCCTAGGTGTTTGAGAGTTGTGCTCCTCTTCTGCCCTTTGAATTGCTTCAAGTATTTATTGAAGAGGTGGTTTTCCAGATAGGTATTCCATCATCTGTGTGTTGTCATGGAGATTTTCTTTCTCCTTCAACTATAATCGACATTTTTGCTGGGTAAATATTCTGGGTTGGCATCCGTAGTCCCTTACACGTGAATGCTTGCTCCATGTTCTTCTTGTCTTTCATGTTTGAGGCGGAAGTCAGTGTGATTCTCATGAGGTTTCCCTTTGTATGTGACGTTTTTTTTTTGTATGCTCTCAGATTTTTCGCTTTGTTTTGGCATCTAGCATTTTAACTATGATATAGTGTGGGGTTTTTCTTTCTGATCTTGTCTATCTTGGGGTCCGATGTGTGCTTATTGTATTTAGTACGGGGTTTGGTCTATTTTTAGTTTGGGGTAAATTTTCTCTATTATTACTGTTGAAGATCTGACAATACTAGTCTCTTAAGATTCTTCTCCTACTCTACACGTATGATGCGGAGGTTTGATTTTTCAGAGTGTCCCATATTTCCTGGTTTGTTCAATTGTTTGTTTTTTAAATTTTCATAATCTTTATTTGAGCTTTTAATTGCTCTGTGTTTCTCTCCAGATATGATATTTGTTCTGTTTCCTCCATTCTACTTCTGAGGCTTTATCCTTCCTTTTCCTTTGAATGAATTGTGTTCTATTTTCTTTTTCGTTTCATCCTGTGTTTCTTTAATACTTCCATTTCCTTTTTGAGCTTTCAATCTCTTCTTGGTGCTTCTCAACTCTTCTTGGTGCTCCTTACTTCGTTGGTTGGCTTCCTTTTTCAGTGTTTCTACTTCCTTTCAGAGTTTGTTTTTTCTCCTCTAGTTCTTTGTGGGAGTTTGTCGGTCTGTTCCTTTATGTTCTTTTCCGTAGTTTGTCATTGTTATCCCTCTAGGTCCTTTTTGAGTTTTTCGTTCTCTCTCTTTAGTTATTCTATATTCTTTATTTTTTCTCCCTCTAGTTCTTTCCAGAGTTTGTCATCTGTTCTTTGTTCTCTTTGTGTGTTTGTTTTTGAATATTCTTATATTTTGAGTTTTCATTTCTCTTCTTTAGCTTTCCTCAATTCCTCTTTAGTTTCTTTAATTTCTCTGCATAGGTCTGCAATTATTCCTCTAAGATCGGTTCCTTGGTTCTCCTCCAAGGGTCCCATTTTAGCTATCTCCTACTGGTTTGTAGCGCTTGATGCAGGATTTATCCTGGTGCCTTTCCCATGTTGTCCCTTCGTCGTGTTCCTGGCATGTGGGCTTCCTTTTGTGGTTCAGATCACAAATACCTTTTCACTATGTTAGGGCATAGTTTTACTTTCCTCCTTTAGATGCTTTCCCCCCCTTTCCTCCTCCTTGTTTATGGAGTATTGACTTGTCTAGTTTTCAATTTTGTAAACCACTCTTCTCTTCTTGCTCTGAAGGTTCTCCAAGAAAAGGTCCACTTGGATTCTCACCAATCTCGGGGGGGGGGTATGCCTGACATAGCCCGTGCCCCAGCAGCCCACACAAAGTTGCAGACCACTATCCCCCAGACCCTCTGGCCCTGGCGCGAAAGAAAGACGTAGGGCGGTCTCACCCACGACCCCCTACCTATGGCATATGCTTGCCCAGGTAAGTTCCCCACGGCCCACACAAAGGTGCAGACCATTAGCCGCCGGACCCTCTGGCCCTGGCATGAAAGAAAGACCTAGGGCGGTCCCGCCCACAACCCCCTACCTGCGGCAGATGCTTGCCCAGGTAACTTCCCCACAGCCCACACAAAGGTGCAGACCACTAGCCGCCGGACCCTCTGGCCCCAGCATGAAAGAAAGACCTAGGGCGGTCCCGCCCACAACCCCCTACCTGCGGCAGATGCTTGCCCAGGTAACTTCCCCGCAGCCTGCACAAATGTGCAGACCACTGGCTGCCGGACCCTCTGGTCCCGGCGTGAAAGAAAGACGTAGGGCGGTCCCGCCCACGACCCCCTACCTGCGGCAGATGCTTGCCCAGGTAACTTCCCCGTGGCCCACACAAAGTTGCAGACCACTAGCCGCCTGACCCTCTGGCCCCGGCGTGAAAGAAAGACATAGGGCTGTCCCACTCACGACCCCCTACCTGTGGCAGATGCTTGCCCAGGTAACTTCCCCGTGGCCCACACAAAGGTGCAGACCACTAGCCGCCAGACCCTCTGGCCCTGGCGTGAAAGAAAGCCAAATCCTAAACCTTTTCATCATTAAATCCCACACCATGGATGTGGCCAGGGAGTTCCCATTGGTTTAGAATGCTACCAATCTTAACTAAATATCCCCACATCTCACACTTTAATTTTTTAATTTTTTTTTTTTTCTGAGAAGCAGGGGAGCCAATTGGCGACACTAACAACACAAAGCAACCTGAGTTTTGAATAGCCAGCTGCTCAAGCCTGTTTTGAGTGCCAGGCAGTGGGGGGGGGAGGTCAGACCTGAAACTTCATTTTAACCCTAAGAACAATTAATATCCAGAAAACCCAACAATGAAGTGAAACAATTTTCAAGCATAAACAATGAATGTAAGTAACATTCATCTAAAACCAATGAGCAGCTATCTATATCCAAATTTTGAACAACCAAAGGTTCCCATAGTCCAATTTGAGAAGCTTGTATGCACAAGCATGTTGATCAAATAAGAATCCAGTCTATATTGCTGTAGTCTCACAATTCACCCTAATCTCTGCAGCCCTAGGCTTTGGGAAAGGGGCACATGTGGGTGTGAAGCAAAACAGTCTAATTTCTCTGGAGATGTCATTTTGGACTCTAATCTGTTCAGGTTGTTTCCCTTCATATGTTGACGGTTTATCCAGGGATACCTTTTTAATCCTACTAACAAAACACATCAATTAGATGTACAGACATTAAAACAGTACTAATTATTATGGCAAGCCAAGTTGTGGGTATAGACCCAGATGCTTGGATGGTATGCTAATCCATGAACTGTGGCTTTTCTGTAAAGGGTGACAAGTTCTTATTTTAGCTTATAAAATCTCCTAATCCCTTGAGGACGTAAGCCTATGGCATCAGCTATGAATTATTCCTCCAAGGAGAGAGGTAATAGCCAATTTATATTTGGGATTTACAGACATATGGCTGCTACTGTCTGTGCAATATCTCCAGGCAGTTGATGTGTAGCTGATTTTTTTTTTGTTTTTTTGAGACAGGGTCTCCCTGTAGCCCCAGCTGTCCTGGAAATCACTCTGTAGACCAGGCTAGCTTGAACTTACAAAGATCCACCTGCCTCTGCCTCCCAAGTGCTAGGATTAAAGGTGTGTGCCACCACGCCCAGCCATTTTATTATTAGTATTGTTATTATTATTATTATTATTATTATTATTATTTTGTCTTTAAATGTGTAGCTGGTACTGACAGAGGAGACTTGCTTGACTCAAGGAGACCAATATTTTGCTTCATTGCTTTAGTGGCCTTTGGTAAAACTCTCTGGCATTCCTGAGACCAACTATACACTTTCAAATGTGGTCTCAAAAATACATCTTTCCCAAATTTACACCAGTTCTTCAGCAGCAGGGCTTAACCACCACTCTTCTTGCAAGTATCCAAGTTTATAGGCAAAAGGGATTTATCTTTTGGGCTTGTATCCCCTAGCCAACTTCTCCTTGGCATAATAATCCATTGCTGATATCAGAGCTCTCCTGTGTTAATATATTTTGCTTAATTACACAGCTTATAAAGACTTTACTAATATATTTGGCTCTGAATACAGAATTATCCTTTCACAGTTCCTATGTCTATCATTCAATTAAAGTAGTTATATCTGTTTTATAAGAAATTACCACGGTAACAGTTGATTTCATTACCATCATGTTTTTCTTTTTCCTATAAAATGGAGAGGTAGAAAGTTTTCTCGGCATCTGGAAGTTAAACTTCATTACGGCCCATTATAAATATCTATCCCAAATAGAATTCAGAGAGATGCTCAGTGTCTATGACTCAGGCAGTCTGAGGTTCTTCTTCCTTTAATGATCAGATAGGCCAGCTTTTTGCTGCCACAACTGTCCTGCATCTTTCTCTCAGTCTTTTTTATGTTTAGGAATGCACATTTTCCTCTATTAAACTCATATTACTCTAAAATATGGATGCATACTGTCCACCCATATACAGTAATTACAGAGTCTGAAAATAATTGGTAGGTGGATTCTAGAGCCCATTGAGAGATTCAAATTATACCAACATAGTTGCTTTCAGACAAACAAAACTATAACCATACGGTGGTTCAGCTTGCCTTTCTTCTGGAGGATTTGATGTTAGCCACCACAAACCAGAGAAACCATTCTCTGTCTTTCTTGGCCTGTGTTACTTCACTCGGCATAATGGCTTTGAGCTCCATCCATTTACCTGCAAAGTTCATAATGCCATCTTTCTTTACCACTGAATAGTACTCCATTGTGTAGATGTATCACATTTTTTCATCCACTTGTCTGTTGAGGGACATATGGGTTGGTTTCAGCTCTTTGCTATTGTGAAGAGAGCTTCAGTAAGCATGGATGTGCATGTATCTTTGCAGTAGGATGAGTCTTTTGGGTATATACCAAGGAGTGGTATGACTGGGTCAGGTGGTAGGCTCAGAGTCTTCTAAGGATTCTCCACACTGCTTTCCATAGTTGGTTGTAAAAGTTTACATTCCCACCAGCATTGGATGAGTGTTCCTATTTCCCCACAACCCCTCCAGCATCTGTTGTCTTTTGTTTTCTTGATCTTAGCTAGCCGTACTGGAGTGAGATGAAATCAGAGAGTGGTATAAATATGCATTTCCTTAATTATTAATGATGATGAACACTTTTTAAGATGTTTCTCAGCTATCTCTAATTCCTCCCTGGTGAAGACTCAGTTCAGCTCTTTACTCCATCTTTTGAGTAGGTAATTTCTCTTCTTACGTCTTTGTTTTTTAAGTAGTTTATATATTCTTGACTTTAATGCTCTGCCACATGTGTCACTGGTAAATATATCTTCCCACTCTGTGGGTTTTTTCTTCACCTCCTTGATAGTTTTGTTCACTGTACAGAAAATTTTGAGTTTTATGAGGTCCCATTTGTGAACTGTTGACCTTACTTCCTATACAGCTGCTGTCTGATTTAGAAAGTCTTTTCCTACACCTATGGCTTGAACGTTGTTGCTGACTTTTTCATTTATCACATTCACCATTTCAGGCTTCACGTTGAGATCTTTGATCTACTTGGAGTTGATTTTTGTACAGGGTGAGAGGTACGGGTTTAATTTTGTTCTTCTACAGATGGTGATCCAATTTTACCAGCACCATTTTCTGAAGATGCTATCCTTCCTCCATTGAGGGTTTGTTGTCCCTTTGTCAAATATACGGTGGCTGAAATTGTATGAGCTCAAATTTGGATCTTCAATTTTGTTCCATCGGTCAACTGATCTGTTTTTCTGGCAGGACCAGGATGTCTTTATGACTATGGCCCTGTAATATAGTTTGAGGTCTGTTATGGCAATCCTCCCTGTATTGCATTTTTCATTTGGAACTGCTTTAGCTATTCAGGGACTTTTGTTTTTCCATATGAATTTAATGATTTTTTTCCAAGTCTGTGAAGAAGCTCATAGGGATTTTGATTGGGCTTGTGTTGAATCTGTATATCAGTTTGAGTAAAATGTACATTTTTCCTATATTAATATTCCCAAACCATGAGCATGGGAGGTCATTCCGTCTTTTGACGTCATTTTCTTTTTTTTTTTAATTTTTTTATTAATTTTATTTAGTTCTGTATGTGTATGAATGTACTGCCTGCATGCAAGTCTGTGCACCCGTGTCGTGCAATGCCGCGGAGGTCAGAAGAGGGTCTCGGATTCCCCTGGAGCTGGAGTTCTCCTGGAGTTGGAGTTTCAGACGGCTCTCGGCCACCATGCGGGTGCTGGGGATCGAACCTGGGTCCTCTGTTAGAGCAGTCGGTGCTCTTAACCGCTAGGCCATCTCTCCAGCCCCGACGTCATTTTCAATCTCCTTCTTCATAGGTTTAAAACTTTTATTGTAGAGATCTTTGGTATCTTTAGTTAGGTTTGTTCCCAGGTATCTTATTATTTTTTGAGGGTATTGTGAATGGGAAGATCTTCTTGCATTCCTTCTCCACATGTTTATTGTTGGTGTAAAGAAAGGCTACTGATTTTTCTAAGTTAATTTTATAGCCTGAAATGTTACTAAAACTCTGAATCGCTTCTAGAAGTTTTCTGGTGGAGTTTTTAGCATAACCTAAGGTAAACTATCATATCATCTGCAAAAAGGGGTAGCTTAACTTCTTCTTTTCTGATTAATACTCCTTTAATTTTCTTTTCTTGTCTTATTGCCATAGAAAGTGTTTTGAGCACTATGTTAAAGAGGAGGGGTGATAGGGGTCAGCCTTGCCGGGTTCCCACCTTTAAGGAAAATGTTTACAGTTTTTCTCCATTTAGGATGATGTTGGCAGTAGGTTTGATATATATGGCTTTGATCATGCTGAGGAATGTTCATTTCAGTCCTATTGTTTCTAGGACTTTAAAAAATGAAGGGATGCTGGATCTTGTCAACAGCTTTTTGTGCAAGAATTGAGATGATCATGTGGTTTATGTCTTTCAGTCCATTTATGTGTTTTATGATATTTCTTGATTTACTATGTTGAACCATCCCTGCATCTCTGGTAGGAATCCAACTTGATCATGATGGATGATCTTTTGATTTGGGTCTGTATGCTATTTGGTTGTATTTTGTTGAGAATTTTTGCATCTATATTCATTAGTGAGATGGGTCTATAGCTTTGTTTTCACTTGCATCTTTGCCTGGCTTTGGTATTAGAGTGATGCTGGCTTCATAGAAGGATTTTGAGAAAATTCTGTCTGTATCCTTCTAAACATTTTGAATAGCAATGGTTGTAAGACCTCTTTAAATGTTTTATAGAATTCTGGAACCATTTGGACCAGGGCTTTTGTTAGTAGGGAGGTTTTTAATTACGTCTTCAATTTCTTCAAATATTATGGGTCTATTTAAACTGTCAATCTCTTCTTGGTTAAGCTTTTTTAGTTCACAGGATTTGAGATATTCATCCATTTCTCTAGGTTTCAAATTTAGTTGAGTATAGATTTTTGAAGTATTCCTGTGTGATTGTCTGGATCTTTTCTTTGTCTGTTGTGATGTTTCCCCTTTCATCACTAATACTATTGATTTGGAGTTTCTCTCTTTCTCTCTCTTTCTCTCTCTCTCTCTCTCTCTCTCTCTCTCTCTCTCTCTCTCCCTCTCTCTTTGATTAACTGGGCTAGAGGTTTGTCTATTTTGTTTAGTTTTTCAATGAACCAGCTCTTGGATTCTTTGATTTTATGTATTGTTTTATTTGTTTCTTTTTTTTTAATTTTTTAAAATTTTATTTATTTCTGTATGTGTACGAATGTACTGTCTGCATGCAGGTTTGTGCACCCGTGTCGTGCAATGCCGCCGAGGTCAGAAGAGGGCGTTGGATTCCCCTGGAACTGGAGTTCTCCTGGAATTGGAGTTTCAGACGGTTCTCGGTTGCCATGTGGGTGCTGGGGATCGAACCCAGGTCCTCTGTAAGATCGGTCAGCACTCTTAACCACTAGGCCATCTCTCCAGCCCCTGTTTTATGTGTTTCTATTTCATTGATTTCTGCTCTGATTTTTGTTACTTATTCCTGTCTATTGGGTTAATGGTTTATTTGTTGTTGTCTCTCAAGTGTTTTTAGCTGCAGTGTCAGGTTGTTTGTTCCTTTTCTGTTTTTTTTTTTAATTTTGATGTGGGCACTTAAGGCTATAAATTTCCCTCTCAAGCCTGCCTTTACAGTATCACATAGGTTTGGTTGTGTCATATTGTCTTTTTCTTTCAGTTCCATGAATACTTTTATTTCACTCTTTATTTCTTCCCTGACAATTCATTATTCAGGATGGTGTTGTTTATTCTCCAGGTGTTCTTGTAGCTAGGTGGACTTATTCTGGGGTTCATATAGAGCTTTATTGTACAGTGATCTGATAGAATGCATGGAATAATTTCTATCCTTTTAGATTTATTGTGGTTCCTTTTGTGCCCCAGTATGTGGGAGATTTTGGAGAATGTTCTGTGAGGTGCTGAGCAGAAAGTATATTTTCTGGTATTTGGGTGGAATACTCTGTAGATGTCTATGAGATCCATTTGGTGTATTGTGTTGTTCAATTCCGATGTCTCTCTGTTAATTTTTTGTCCTGTTGATCTATCCAAGGGGCTCATTGTGGTGTTGCAGTCTCCCACTATTTGTGTGTTAGGATTAATATGTGGGGCTGGAGAGATGGCTCAGCAGTTGGGAGCTCTGACTGCTCCCACAGAGAACCTGGGTTTCAGTCCCAGCATCCACATAACAGCTAAGAACTGTCTTTAACTCCAGTTCCAAGGGAATCTGACACCCTCTTATGACCTCTACGGCATTGCACAACACAGTTCACCAACCTACATTCAGACAGTGTATTCATACACATATAAAGAATAATAAAAATAAAACAACAAAAAAGAAAAAAACAATGGATTAATCTGTGTCTTGAGTCCTGCAGAGTTGTGTTAATAAAGTTAGGTGCACCAGAGTTTGGTGCATAGACATTTAGGATTTTGAAGTCTTCATGGTTCATTGTTCCTTTGATTAGGATTTAATGGCCTTCTTTGTCTCTTCTGATTAATTTAACTTTGAGATCTATTTTGTCTGATATTAGAATAGCCACTCCAGTTTGTTTCTTGGTACCATTTGCTTGGAATATTTTTTCCATCCTTTAACTATAAGGTAGTTTCTGTCCTTGAGGGTGAGATGGATTTCCTGTAGAGAGCATATAGAAGGGTTCAGTTTCCTAATCCATTCTCCCAGTCTATGCCTTTTGATTGAGGAGTTTAGAACATTTTTATTTAAGATTATTCTTGAGATATGTGTGTTGCTTCTTTTTACCTTATTTTTGGTTTGCATTCTTGGTCTAGTTTTATATGTACTCTGTTTTGATTTTGTTGCTTTCTCTCTTTAATTGCTTAGGCATAGTTGCTTCTTTCCTCTGATCTTTAGATTGCTTCGAGGATTTTCTGAAGTGTTGGTTTCTTAGTCATGTATTCTTTCACCTTGTTCATATTGTGAAAGATTATTCTTTCTTTTTCAACTGTGATTGACATTTTTTCTGGGTATAGTAGTCTGTGTTGCCATCTCAAGTTGTTTTGTACAGAGAATACTTTGGTCCACATTCTTCGAGATTTCATAGTTTGTGCTGAGAAGTCATTTGTGATTCTGGTGGATTTTCCCTTATATGTAACTTGTTGTTTTTCTTTTGTGGCTTTCAGTAATTTGTCTTGGTTTTGAGCATCTAGTGTTTTAACAATTATATGGTGTGGGGAATTTCTGTTCTGGTCTTGTTTGTTTGGTGTTCTATGTGCTTCTCGTATTTGTATGGGTTTGTCTATTTTCAGCTTGGGGAAGTTGTCTTCTATTACCTTTTGAAGATCTGGTCAATAGTGTTGTCTTGGGATTCTTTTCCTTCCTTTACCCCTATGATGGGGAGGTTTGGTTTTTTCATAGTGTTCCAAATTTATTGTTTGTTCCACCCTTGTGTTTTTTTAAATTTTTCATAAACTTTACTTGAGAATTCTAGTTGGACCATGTTATCCTGCATACCTTGCAGATGTGATATTCTTTTTTTTTCTGCTTCTTCCATTCTGCTGTTTCTGAGGCTTTTCCCCATTCTTTCCTGTTGATTGGATAAATGTTCAATTTCCTTTTTCATTTCATCCTGTGATTTCTTTAGTGTTTCCACTTCTTTCTGGAGCCTGTCATCTTGTAGGTCCTTGGTTCATGGGTCACTTTCTTTTTCCCTTTCAGCTTGGGATCTTTTCATCATTTCCACTTCCTTCTGGAGTTTGTCGTTTTTCTCCATTCAGTTCTTTCCAATGTTTGTCATTTTCTCCCTCTAGGCCCTTCTTGAGTTTTTCAATCTCTCCTTTTAGTTCTTTCCAATGATTTTCATTATCACCCACTTGGTACCTCTTAAGATTTTCCTTCTTTTCCCTTAGTTCTCTAATTTGTTTCAATATGTCCTCAATTGTTTTTTCTAAAGTTTTTGTCTTGGTTTCCGTCCAGGGAGATTTCATTGGAGTCTTCTGTAGGGTTGGTAGAGTTCAGTGTGGATTTATTATGAGCTTTTCCCGTGGGTTTTTTTTTTTTGTGTGTGTGTGTGTGTCTTTGGCATGTGGATTTGTTTATTTGTTTCTTTGGGTTCTTTTGCCTCAATGTTGGCTGCACAGCTAGATCCTCTGCACCACCAATTCCCTAGGCTGTTCTTTTGCAGGCTGGTGTTCTGCAGGACATGGGTAAAGTCTGCTTGCCCAGTGGGGCATATGCTGGTCTTGTGCTGTGTGGAGCATGGCTAACTCAGTCCACGTGCATGCTGGGGCCAGAAAGTTGGAAAGTCCCTGGTGATTCAAGGTGTCTACGGGGCACAGGGGTCCCAAAAGTCTCTAGGCTGGTCCTTTGTAGGTTGGGATTCTGCAGGACACATGTGATGTCTGCTCACCTAGTGGGGCACACGCTGGTCTTGTGTGGATTGTGGCTAGCTCTGCCCCTGATGCATGCTGGAGCAGAAAGGTTGGAATGTTGTAAGGTCCCAGGAGATACAAGGCCTCTACAGGGCACAGGGGTGCCCAAGGTCCACAGGAAATCAGTCCTTCCATGGTCCTTTGTGGGTTGGCATTCTGCAGGACATGGGATGAAGTCTGCTTGCTCAGCTGTGTGGATCAAAGCTAGCTCTGCCCCCAATATATGTTATTTTTAAATATACCATTTTAAACTGCAAACCTTAGAGAGTGGATTTTAATGACTAACTTCCTCCAAGCTCTTGGAGATGCCTTCTCCAGGCCTGGCCTGAAAACATGCTTTAAAGATTTTTCAATATGTAGCTCTTAATAAAATTTTCTTTTAGATTTCTTATGCCCATTAGTTAATTAAAGACTGGCTATACATGCCCCATGAGAAATTGTTACCATAGCACTTGGTTATTTTATAATTAAAGAACAATTCCTTTACCATTTTGACTTTTTTTTTGTTGCTGTTGTTGTTTTTGCTGTTTGTTTTTTTGGGTGGGAGCTTCCAGGAAGCTTCCTTTGTCATGCACAGGTATATCACGTTCCTGCTAAGGTAAGGGGAACACAGTGCCTGCTTTGTGCACACTGCAGTCTGCTGGCTTTTCTGTGCAGAGACCAGCCAGCTACTTCCCTTAGCCCAACCAAAGTAGTTGATTCAACTTAGGCTCTTAGCCTGGACCCACAAGACATGTGTTCCATTCTTGGCCAAGACTTCCCCCCCCTCCCAGAGCTGGGACAGGAACTTCACTCACACCACAAGTTACCCAAATTGGTTGTCTGTAAAAGGAACCTTTTCCCAACCCACTGGCCACCCAAATGAAATGCAGGCCAAAACATCAGCTACCCAGTTTGGTGGTCCACACTGGAACCTTTTTCCAACCCATTGGCCATCTGAATCAAATGGAGGTTTGCCTTAGCCTGTATGTATGCAATAATTAAAAAAAATGGCTGCCAAGAATTCTATAAAGATGTTAATGGAAATTCACAATTCTTTTATTTATTTTTTAAATTTTTATATTGTTTTATATTTTTTTATTATCAAAGACTCCAAAACATACTAACACTTTAATACTATGAAAACCTGGCTGTAATTTTGTTTGGGATATTGAAAAGGAGTAACCAGTAGGTGGCAGTGTAGATCCATTAAGATGTTCGTTGATTTTTTTAAACTTTTTTTAATCAATTTTTTTATTTATTTCTGTATGTGTATGAATGTACTGTCTGCATGCAAGTTTGTGCACCCGTGTCATTCAATGCCACAGATGTCAGAAGACGGCGTTGGATTCCCCCTGGAACTGGAGTTCTCCTGGAATTGGTGTTTCAGATGGTTCTCGGCCACCATGTGGGTGCTGGGGATCAAACCCAGATCCTCTGTAAGAGTGGTCAGTGCTCTTAACATCTAGGCCATCTCTCCAGGCCCTTTTTTAAAATTTTTTATTGATGCTTTGTGTATTTCATACATCATTTTCCAGTTCCAGACATATTTCCCTTTCCCTTCTCCCCATCCCCCCACCTGAACCCATCCCAGATCATGCATTCTACCATAACTTTCATGTATCTTAATATTTTGTTCTTCATTTTTTAACAATAAGTAATAATTTATGAGTACAAGCATTCTTCATGTAAAACCAATTTGTAAGCAGTTGTGCTCAAACTCACACATCCCATGGATCCCACCATCCAGAAGGAGGTGCTTCTCCAGAAGGGTTCAATCAAGTTGATCCAATGTGTGTCCAGACTATATTGTTGTAGTTTCACCATTCACCCCAATCACAGCCCTTGTCCAGACTATATTGTTGTAGTTTCACCATTCACCCCAATCACAGCCCTTACATTCTACCATGCTCCCGCTTCTGCAGATTGTACCCTAGGCTTAGAAAAGGGGCACAGGTGGATGAGAAGCAAAACAGACTACCTTTGCTGGAGCTGTTGTCTTGGACTCTGGTCAATTCTGGCTGTTTCCTTTCATGGGCTGACAGTTTGTCCAGGAATAACCTTTTGATCCTACTAATGAAGCACAAACAATTAGATATATAGGTATTTAAACAGTACTAAATGTTATGGTAGGTTACTTTGGTATAGACCCAGATGTTTGGATGGCATGTTAATACATGAATTACATTTTTTTTTTCTGTTAAATATGACAGGGTCTTACTGTGGCTTAAAACATCCCTTAACCACTAGAGGATGTAAGCTTGTGGCATCAGCCGTGGGTTATTCCTCCAAGGAGAGAGCCAATAGCTAATTAGATTTGGGATATACAGGCATATGGCTGCCAGTGCTGCACAGTATTTCCAGGCAGGTGAGGTGTAGCTGGTGCTGACTGAGGAGTCTTTTTTTTTTAACATTTTTTTATTGATGCTTTGTGCATTTCATACATCATTGTCCAATTCAGTTCAGGCATATTTCCCTTTCCTTCTCCCCCACCCCCACCCCATCCCAGATCATGCATTCTGCC
>VZQC01008386.1:1401942-1486316 GCA_009823505.1 Rhizomys pruinosus
TCCATTTCTTCTAGGTTTTCAAACTTAGTAGAGTATAGTTTTTTTTTTTTTTAATTTTATTTATTTATTTATTTTTATGTGTATGAATGTATTGTCTGCATGCAGGTCTGCGCACCCGTGTCGTGCGATGCCGCGGAGGTCAGAAGACGGTCTCGGATTCCCCTGGAACTGGAGTTCTCCTGGAACCGGAGTCACAGACGGTTCTCAGCCGCCATGTGGGTGCTGGGGATCGAACCCGGTTCCTCTGCAAGAGCGGTCGTCGCTCTTAACCGCTAGGCCATCCCTCCAGCCCATAGAGTATAGGTTTTTAAAGTAATCCCATATGATTGTCTGGATCTTTACATTGTGTGTTGTGATATTTCAATTTTCATCACAGATTCTATTGATTTGGAGTTGTTCTTTCTTTTGGATAACTGGGCTAAACGTCTGTCTATCTTGTTTCTTCTCTCAAACAATCAACTTTTGGATTCTTTGATTTTTTTGTATGGTTTTCTTTGTTTCTATTTCATTGATCTCTGCTCTGATTTTTGTTATTTCTTCCTGTCTGCTACGTTTAGATTTCATTTGTTGTTGTCTCTCAAGTACTTTTATCTGCAATGTTAGATCATTCACTTGTGCTCTTTCTGTTTTTCTTTTTTTTAGTGTAGGCACTTAGAGCTATAAACTTCCCTCTTAGGACTGCTTTTAAAGTGTCCCATAGGTTTTGCTGTGCTGTATTATCATTGTCATTGGGTTCCAGTAATGATTTTATTTCTTTCTTTATTTCTTCCTTGACCCATTCATTATTTAGGAGAGTGTTGTTTAGTCTCCATGTGTTCTTGTAGGCTGTAGGGTTTATCCTTGTGTTGATATTGAGTTTTATTGCACTGTGGTCTGATAGAATGGATGAGATTATTTCAATCTTTTTGTATTTGTTGAGTTTTTCCCTGTGTCCCAGTATATGGTCTATTTTGGAAAATGTTCCGTGGGGTGCAGAGTAGGAAGTGTATTCTCTGGTGTTTGGGTAGAATATTAGATAGATGTCTGTGAGGTCCATTTGGTGTATTGTATCATTCAGTTCAGATGTCCCTCTGTTTATCCTTTGTCCTGTTGATCTGTCTAAAGGACTTAGTGGGGTATGGGAGTCCCCTAAAATTAGTGTTTTGGGTTTAATATGAGTCTTGAGATCCTGAAGAATTGTCTTTACAACTTTTTGTGCACCGGCGTTTGGTGCATATATATTCATGATTGTGAGACCTTCATAGTCAATTGTTCCTTTAATGAAGATGTAATGGCCCTCTTTGTCTCTTTTGATTTCTTTTGCTTCGACGTCTATTTTGTCTGATATTAGAATAGCAACACCTGCTTTCTTTTCGGTACCATTTGCTTGGAATATTTTCTTCCATTCCTTCACCTTAAGTTTGTGTCTGTCCTTTAAGTTAAGATGGGTTTCTTGTAGACAGCGTATAGATGGATATTCTTTCCTAATCCATTCTCCCAGCCTATGCCTTTTGATTGGGGAGTGCAGCCCATTAATATTTAAGGTTATAACTGAAAGATGGATGTTGTTTCCTTTCACCTTATTATCCATTTGGACTTTTAGTCTCTGATTCTACTCCTATGTTTATGATTTTATTAGTTTCTTTTCCTAGGTGCTTGAGGATAGTTGCTCCTCTCTTCTGCCCTTTGAATTGCTTCAAGTATTTTGTGGAGAGTTGGTTTTCCAGACATGTATTCTATCATCTTGTTTATGACTTGGAAGTCTTTTCTCTCTCCTTCAACTGTAATTGACATTTTTGCTGGGTAAAGTTTTCTGGGTTGGCATCCATAGTCCTTTAACAGTGGGAATGCTTTGCTCCATGTTCTTCTTGCTGATCTTGTCTATTTGGAGTGCTATGTGCTTCTTCTATTTGAATGGGTTTGTCTATTTTTAGTTTGGGGAAGTTTTCATCTATTATTCTGTTAAAGATCTGATCAATACTATTCTCTTGAGATTCTTCTCCTTCCTCTATTCCTATGATGTGGAGATTTGATCTTTTCATAGTGTCCCATATTTCCTGGTTTTTCCACTTTTGTGTATTTTTAAATTTTTGATAATCTTCATTTGAGTATTTTAGGGGCTCTGTGTTATCTTCCAGATCTGATACTCTTTGTTCTGCTTCCTCTATTCTATTTCTGAAGCTTTTTCCTTTCCTTTCTTCTTGATTGAATGAGTGTTCTATTTCCTTTTTCATTTCATCCTGTGATTTCTTTAATATATCCATTTCCTTTTTGAGTTTTTCAATCTCTTCTTGTGCTCCTTACTTCGTTGGTTGGATTCCTTTTTCACTGTTTCTACCTCCTTAAGATGTTTGTTTTTTTCTCTCTCTAGTTCTTTCTGGAGTTTGTCAATCACTTCCTTTAGTTCTTTCTGAACTTTGTCATTGTATCCCTCTAGGTACTTTTTGAGTTTTTCATTCTCTCTCTTTAGTTCTCTGAATTCTTCTTTATTTTCTTTAATTTCTCTGCATAGGTATGCAATTATTCCTCTAAGTTCTGTATCTGGGGCACCTCCAGGGGGATCCCATTGTAGCTATCTCCTACTGGGCTGGTAGAGCTTGGTGCGGAATTGTCCTGCACCATTCCCATGTTGTCCCTTCACCATGTCATTGGCATGTGGGTTTCCCTTTTGGGATTCAAATCTCAAATGCCTTTTCAGTGTGTTGAAGGCTGAAAGCTTGTTTTATTTTGCTTACCTCCTTCTGATGCTTTTATTTTCTTTTTTCCCCCCTCCTTGTTTATGGAATGTTGACTTGTCTAGTTTTCAATCTTTCACTTTTGTATTTATATTGTATATTGGAAGTCTAAGTCACTCTGCCTTTCCTTTTCTGAAGGTTCTCCTAATCCACTGGATACTCTCTCCTCAATTCCAGTTGTTGGGGGGGGCAGGGATTCCTAACTTAGCCCTCACCCAGGTACCTGCCTGGAGCAGTGGCAGGCTGCTACTGGTGATCCTAGCAGGTCTGGAACCTGAGCCCCAGACACACGACCTGACTATGGCACCTGAGCAAGATCCAAACCCAGGATCGCTTCTGGCTACTAGAGGGAGGGAAAACCCAGCCAGGCAGCCGCACTCTGCCAGGGCTTAGGGCTCCAATCTAGGCCCGCCAGTCACTAACACCTCTGCCACAAACCAGTAAATCAATTGTCCAGCACCCTGAGAGTCAATGTCCTAAGATTTTACCTGCCTGGAGCAGTGGTGGGTTGCTCCAGGTGATCCTAGCAGGTCCCGAACCTGAGACCTAGACACAGGACCTGACTATGGCACATGAGCATTTAAAAAAATTTTTAATACATAACCCATAACCTTTGTTGAAATTGAATTATGTATTGGCTGTTTAATATAAATCTGCGTCTTGTGAAGGAAGGGTCCAGTTCCAACTCAGAGGCAATGTTTTTACTGGTATTATAGCTGTTAACATTAAAATATACTTAGAACACAAGTACACACATCCACATCCATACACATGTGTGCACACAGATATACATACATAATAAAGAAAGGTTTGTTAGGTTGACCTGTAAGAGAGGAAAGCCATATTATCGTTTGATGTTCAATAAGAAACATGAAATTTTTATTTGTCATAGGGTTATTTTTACATAATTAAAATAAAGGTGCTTGTAACACACAAAATAACTGTGATCCATACGCCACCTCTTAGGTCGATTCCCAACCACTTACCTTCAATTAAATATCCCTAAAGTCTACTACTATTCTTTTCCTATCCTGTCCCTTATGATTAACTATCCCTAGGCAGTCCCTAGGCCAAGTATAACAGTCCCTATCCTATTTACATATCCAAAGATTGAGGAGGGTGCCCAAAATTAGAGAGGTCAAAGTTGTTTGTAGTTTTGTCTTATTATTAAGGACATTGGAAGAGTAATAATTATCCATAATCACAACAACAATCACAATAATAACCATTATTAATTATTATCAATGATGATTATTAACCATTATTAATCACAATTATAATTAATAATTATTATGAATAATAATTGTCAATATTAATAGCCAACAGCAATGAACAGCTTATTATTAGACTGAATTATAATCAATTATTATTAGTAATTACAGTCAACAATAATTATAACTATTAATACCAATTACCAACAATAATCAACAATTTATCATTAAACTGAATAATATGCATACTATAAACCCAATTAAAAAATTGTTAACACTAAGGGGGATAAAACAAACATTTTTTTGAGTTGAATTTATCTTTGTTTACAGTTGGCTCCTAATTAGATTTAAACCTGTACGATTATAATGAATTAAAAGCAGGAACTTGCGTTCACTCACACATACACACAGTTTGAAGATGTGCTTAAAGAAACATAAAACAGGTTTTAAAAAAATATTTCATTTAAATTGAACCAAAATATTAATTCATGTTGTTAAAGAGGCTTTTACTAATAGTTCCTAAAAAAGACAATTTACTGGAGCAAGTTTCTTCTGTTAGAATTCCAGGGCCCATAAACTCTCCTAGAAATCCATCTGTTTTTTCTCCAAAATGCTGAAATTAAAAGACTGTTACTTTAAGTAAAAATTTAAAGGGCATGATTTAGATAAATTTTGGTTAAGGCACTTCATCCTCAGTTTCCTGGCTGGTATGGGCACAGCAGGCAGGCTGGTGGTGCTAGAGAACAAACCATGTGTGATCAGGAATTCTGTGGGAAAAAAATCTTTAAGATGAAACACATTTAAAAAGAGCAAGATAAAGTTAAAACAACCAAGTAATTTTAATTGTGCACATATTTTTACTCAAAAGATATCTATGTTACCTGGTGATTAAGTAAAAATATAACATTTTAACTTAAGCATGCTGAAATGGATTTGAATTACTGAAGTGATACAGCTAGCTGAACCCCAATTTTGGATCTACAAATAGCCAGCAGGTTTAGCTAGGAAGAGTTAGATTTGGAAATAGTTACCAAAAACCCTCAAGAAGACAAGAGAGCAATAATCTTTTATCTAAAAACAGATTTTGTATACAAAATTTAAGAGAAAGGTATTAAGTGGCCATGGATTAAAATTTTCTGGAAAAAAAAAACTGCTCTGGATAGGATGGTTCTTGTGAAAGGCCTTAATTTGCATCAGAAAGACATCTGCTCCAGCCTTGGCTGAGCTATAGATGTACCTGGAGAAAATTTACATATGAACAAGTTGAAACTGGAACTGAATCTGAAGAACTGGTTTCTCACAGTAGGGGATGAATTCTAGTTTTTTTTCTTGGGGGGGAGGAGTTAAAGCCAGAAAGTTTTATTTTAGACCTGTAGAATTATGAAAAATGTTTCCAAGGCCAAGCATGGTTAGTAAGCCTTGGTATTAAACTCAGCCTTGGAAGTCACTGGTTTTCATAGCCTGCAAGAGTGACCAAGCCGGGAGGCACAGGCCTGGAGGGAATGGAATGCACTCTCTGAGTCAAATCAGAGCCAGGGAGTTTTCCTCCACATGGGCAAAGCCACATATTCCCAGATCACCCACCCATCCACTGAAACCAGCAGGAGAGAAGGCTCCATTTTAAAAGATAGATATCAGGAAAGAGGGAAGAAATAGAAGTAAAAGGCAAGATTTAGATGTTCACATACCTAATTTGTCAAGGTTTCCTCCTGCCTTACATCTGGGCATCGTTTGTTGGGTGTCCCATTTATTCCCATGATTGTCCATGTGGAAAATATACACAGGAAAGCACACCACATGGATGCATGTTAAGGTTCAAATAAGAGAGCATTTTATTTCAAAATGTCTGGTTATATAGACAGTATGACTCAAATCCCAGGGCCAAATCCTAAACTTTTAATCACCAAATCCCACCCCATGCGTGTGGCCAAGGAGTTCCTAATGGTTTAGAATGCTATCCATTTAACTAAATTTTCCCCCACTTTTAGATTAAACCACTACATGTAAAGGTCTCCATCCCAGATGAGTTAAAGACACAAAGAGGCAAGTATTTCACATGTTCCATGTGTCCTTTATTCATAACTTGAGATTTTATAGGACAGAGGATGTCCACGATAACCATTAACATATGATTCAGGTATTGGTTGACATACTTGCCATGGGAATAAACACTTTTGAACATGAGTGGCATGATAGCCATATATTTTAGGGCTCTATTGGCTGAACTCCCTAAGGCTTCTTTGTGCCTTCCTGAACTTTAAGCTGTGATTATTTCTCTGGTATTCTCTTTCTTATCTAAAAACAGGGATAATTACTCTGTGAGTCTTGGATGAGAGTCAGTAATATCAAATGTACAAATTTTCCTTAATTTTTTTTCTCCATTTCATATAATAAACTTTTAAATTTATTTTTAGTACATGTGTATAATGTACTTTGATCATATTACCTACCCCCATTTCTCTTTTTTTAAAAGATTTCCATTGAAATTTTGTGCATTTCATACATCCCTTCTCAGTTGAATCCAGATTGATTTCCCTCTCCATTCCCCCCATACCTCCCAAGTTCATGCAATCTGCTATACAATCCTTTATCATCTTCTGAGTCTTTTTGACGTTTTTCAAAGAAGAGGCTGATTTTTTGGTGGGAGAACATTACTGCTTCGATCAGTTCCCTGTCCCTGCATTTTTGTTGCTGTTATACCTTCCAATCTGTATTGTTTCAACAAATGCATTTATATATATATATATATATACTATCTATGATATATATCTATATCTATAGAATGTTATATACATCTATAATCTAGATACTTATATATATATACATAGATTGTTACATACCTATTTATATACGATGTAGATATACTAGCTAAATAGCATAATCTCTACAATATATATACAATATATATACAATATATATTATATATTATTTATACATATTATATATATGCAATATATATATATATATACACAATATATATATAATATATATATATATTGTGTATATATATATGTGTGTGTGTGTGTGTGTGTGTGACCTATACTAAAATCATGTCATCTGAAATTAAACTGTATGTTTGCCTTACAAGTAGTTACTTGATGATAGCATCCACAAATGAGGTACACCATTTGTCCTTTGTTTTCTGGGACTGTTATTTAACTTCACATAACATCTTCTAGTTCCCTCCATTTACCCACAAAGTTCAAGATCTCATCTTTCTTTAATACTGCATAGAATTCCATTGTGTAGTGGTACCACACTTTCTGTATCAACTCGTCTGCTGAGGTGTACTTGGGTGGTTCCAGCTCTCACTATTGTGAAGAGAGCTACAATGAACATGGAAATCCATGTATCTCAGTGGTAGATTGAGTGTTGTGACTATATAACTGTAGGAATGAAACTTTTTCTCACTCAAGGTAAGGAACTGCAGACTCTGTCCTGGGGCTTCCTGAGTTATCTCCCTGAGGTTGCGATAAGGCAGTATTTCCTGCTTCGCCTAACTCTACAAAGTTCCAGATCTAGATGGCCCCTTAAGGTATTGAACAAAATGTCATATCTCTAGTTTACTGGTTGCACAAACAGGAGCTCTGTAACCCCCTGGAAGGACTCAAGGTGGCTTTCCCTTCCCTTTCTCCTGCCTCCTAATTCCTTGCCCAGAGCACAGTATCTTTTAGTATATAGAAACTTTGCTAGTGTGAATAAAACTGAGTCTATCTCCTGGAATGTTTCTCCGAGATCATTTCTTGTCTCTGGATAACTTCTCGTGGTCTCCTCCCCCTCTTCTTGCCAGAAGCTCAGCCTAGGAACTGTTAGCTTGCAGGCAGGAAACACGTCTGAGGCTTACAGCCTTGTGAAGCTGCCATCCTGGTTCTAAGAGGGAAAAACATCATGTGGATTGTGGCCACACGTGATTAAAGGATCAACAGATGATACATTTAACCAACATATATTCAGGAGTGGTATGACTGGGTCAGGTGGTAGGCTCATTTTGAATCTTTTAATTGTTTTGCACTGCTTTGTATAGTGGTTGTACCAGATCAGGCCATGGTGAACTCAGACCATGGATACATCAAGCTATGGGGACATTTGTTCACGTAGACTTCAGTTAGTGGATAATTTAGAAAATTCAGAGAATAGTCATGGAAAAACCAGGCCATGTAGACTTCAGGCTATGGATAATGCCGCTCAGGGAGAGCTCAGTCCATGGCAATGTCAGGCCATGGAGTCCTCAATCTATAGATATTATAAGACATGGAAAACTCAGGCCTTATAGAATTCAGCTCTTGGAGAAATTGGTCCATGGAGAATCCATTCCATTGAGAACTCATTCCATGTAGAAATCAGGCATAGACTATTTGGGTCCATGGTGATCTCAATCCATGAAAACTCAGGACAGGGTGAACATTATCATTGGATAAATCATTCCCTGTAGATCTTGAGTGTGTGTGGACATCATTCAATGGAAACATCAGTCCATGGAGTAGTCATGCCATGGAGAAATTTCTCATTGAGGACTGGTGTGGGTATTCCTTTGCCAGAAGCACATAAAAGCAGTTACCTGAGAGCCTTGACCCCTGCTGTTTCTTACAGACCTGTGAAAGCCTGGACTGTCCTTTGATTTCTCAGGAAAGAACACTGATCCGGATTTTAGCCTGAGGTTCCCTTGTCCCAATTACCTGCCCCAGCCCCAATTGTGTGTATGTTTCCTGGCCCATGACTGGGTTAATATATAAGCCTTGAGATCCAACATTAAAGTTGAGTCTATTCCCTTGGGCTTTCTCTGAGTCTGTGTCCGTATGTCTGTATGTCTGTATTTTTCGATTTTATTGGGTAAAATCCCTGGTGGTTCCTCCCCTCTCCTTGCCAGAGCTAAGCCTAAAGACTGTCTGCCTGCAGGCAGGGAACAGTCTTAAAGCTACACCAAGGAGAGAAGAACAAAAAATAGCATGTGGATGTCAGCCACACAGGTATAAAAGACTATTCAGACAATGATAAACTCTGACATATGATGACCAGAAAGTGGGGCTTTGATTTCCACTAAAGACAGAGGAAGAGGAAAAAGGTATTTCTCGGACTGTCTCAGCCCTTTTCCACCCATGTGAGGGGAAAATTTCGGAAGGTTTTACCATGAACACAGGGAATACCACCCCCCCCCCCCGTGCAAGATCAAGGGTAGATAACAACCAGTTATGCTCCATCTCCGTGGAATAAACTCTTTTTTTTCACAAGAGATTAGTCTTTGAATCTACTTTCAGTCTGTCTCCTGTATACAGCCAGCTTGGCACATCGCCATGGAGAAATTCTATCTTCCCCTGAGATTAGTCTTTAAACTGTCTCTTTCCCTAACCTCTAGAATTTCCTATATTTCTTTATCATGGGTAAGAAACAGTCATGCCAATCAAAAGCCAAGTGGCTGTGGCAGAGCTCAGCCACAACCCAGGCTAACAGAGAGGCCAGTGTCATGCCCCAGGTGCATGGAAGAGCCAGAATGCTGGGCTGGGGGCCGGCAGGCCCTGCAGTGGGCCACATTGGAACCCAGATGACACCATACTCAAGGGGCCAGAAGCAGCAGGCAGCTGCGTGGACACTCACTGAGCCTGCACCTACTCCATTGCTGCCACCACCTCCAGTGCCAGCCTGTCTGTGATCTCTCTCTTAAAGAGACAGTAGTACCTTAATCCTTAGATACAGAAAACCTATATCAGAGCAGTCAGGACTAACACATTTTTTACAGGCAATTCCTATTAATGTAGCACCAACTCACAGTTCCAAAAATTATAACCAGATCATTTTTCAGAAAAAGAAAATGTAGAATCCGTTGCCTGCAACTAACTCATGCCAGGTTCAAGCACAGGGCAACATTTCCCAGAATCCTTTGGGTGTGTCACCAAATGAAAAATTTCAGTATGATTCCAGATCTCCTTTTGAGTGAGCTTTTTCAAAAAAAATATTCAGAAAAATTATTCCCTTGAAATTTATTGTGTTCTTTCTGATGATACTTGTTCAGAATTGAGGTAATTGTACTATTCCTTGCACATCAATTTTTATCTTGAGATAATATTTAACGATGGCCAGTGAAAATCTATAGCATGCTTCTCTAAGTCTGATACATGGGTACCCCAAAACATCTTTAAACAAGGTGTGCACAACTGATCAATTAATAAGTCCTAGTCATTTCAAAATCAATTAATTAATGATTCTATACCACTATTTGCCATTTTTAGGTTTTGGTTAAAAATTATTTTAGGTAGCATTTCTATTTACATAGATTTACTAAAGACTAACTCTAAAACCCAAATTGATTTTTCCCTAACTCAGGTTAGCCAATATATTTAAATGGTTAATAAATTAATTGATATGTAACAGGTAAATATGAAACAACACAAATAGTAGTTCAAAGTTTTATTACCTGTGTATTGTCATCTATTTGAGGTAACCCACTAGCATCCAGTAGGATCTGTAAAACCCATTCTACAAAATGTATACCTTAAAGTTATTCATCTAAAATTGTAATATTCATAAAGTTTAAAATTATATATATAAACCTTATTTCCGCAGGATCCAGTCTTAATCATGTAACTTAAAAATTACAATGTATGTTTAATTAAGGGTCCTCTAACTTATTTTTACTTGTGTTTAAAATCTATTCACACATTGGATAGTGGTAAACTAAATTACTTATGTTGTTTAAAATTGGTCACACTTAAATTTATGTAAGCTACAAGTTACTCTTAATTCTAATCCATACTAAATTTCCAGGTAACAGCCTTGACATTAATATATATCCAATGTCCTTTTATAATGTTATCTGTAACATCCTCTTTTATGTACAAGATAATTTAGTTTTAAAAGACATTATTTCATCTCTTCATCAACAATGGACCTCAGGACATCGGTTCCTGTATGGGTAGGTATGTGGTACCTAAAATAAGGTAAAATTAATGTAATGCCCTCCAAAGGACAGCTTAACATCTGCCTTACATTAAGAGACATAAAATCTCTTGGGAGGAGATACTATTTTTCAAAAACAGTTATTAATATATATCAAGACCAGGTACTGTACTGGCTGAGATTTCTCCCAATGACCAATTGCATCAGTGAGAGATATTGCAGCTCTCTTTTATCAAGCTAAAATTAAGGCCCAATAAATCTACCAAAACGAATAAGGGCCATGGGTAATCACAATATATTATTTTACTTTTCAAACTTAAAATCAAAGGGCAAATATATGTTATTCTTTAAAGAATCTTAACAAGCCCTCATCCATTTATCTACTAGAATGATAAATGAGATATTTCCTACCTACAGTAAAATAAAAACATGGTATTTCTAACCAACTGTTCTATGCCAACAACACAACCTATTTTGCTATTAAAATTCATATATCATCAGTAAACTACAAAAGGGTATCCCTGAGAGCCAAGACTCCAAATAAGTGGGAGGACATCTGCAGCTTCACAACCCACACCTCTAAGATTGGAGAAAGAGCTGAGTCACCAGCCTCCTAGGGGAAAAGTCTGAGACAACCTGGGTGATATCTTCAACAAAATTCATTTACTTCTTTGACTCTCACCTGCTCTTCTTCCATATCCTGGAAACTGATGGCTAAAGAAAAAACTCTACAGGAAGCAATTGTGGCTGAACTTTGTAGAGGCATGGAAAGATCACTCCAGCCAAGTTTTCCGACGTTGGGGCTACAAGTAAAAAACACCATCTATGTTAAAAGGGGAATCAAGTAATATCTGTATGTTTTCATGTATAAGATATGCTACTCTTGGGGGCTGGAGAGTTGGCCTAGTGGTTAAGAGTGCTGTCTTGGTGGATAAAAGGTCAGCCAGGGGTGCACACTGTGCCCAGCCTCCAAGGATGGTCTGTGTTGTGCAGGTGGTCGACGGGCAGCCAACCTCAGCAGGCACCATCCAACGTTAGGACCATAGAGAGGAATTGCGTGCATGGATAGAAGGTTGGCCAGGGGTGCACAATATCTGTGCCCAGCCACCAAGGCTGGTCTGTGTTGTGTAGGCAGTTGGCTGGTGGCCAACCTCAGCAGGTACCATGCAGTACTAGGACCATAGAGAGGAACTGTGTGCATAGATAGAACGTCAGCCAGGGGTGCACACTGTATAAGACCAGCTGCCCAGGTGGGGATGATTGAGTGAGCCAACGGATTCAACCCCCCCAAGCTACTGATACTGAGGTGGAAACTGTAAACTGCTGGTACTGTGGTTTAAAGCTGTTGGGAGGATACAGCAGTGTCAGTGATTGGAGGCAGCATAGCCAAAACTGAGGAAGCAAACAACAGGAAGCAAACTGAGTGACCAACCAATCCCCCATATTAACACTTGAGATTAGCAACAAAAGGCAAACAAACAAATAAACAAAGGTGAAACAACAACAACAACAAATACACATGCCAAAACACAACAAAAAAACACCAATATGGGAAAAGTTGAAAATAAATCTCCAGCAAACTCAACCACTCCTGGAGAAGGTCCCAACAACAAGATCTCCCTGGAAGGGAACAATGATACTGACCTAAGAAGAACAATTGTAGACATATTCAAAGACTATAAAGAACAAATGAGAGAACTAAAGGGAGAGAACGAAAAACTCATGAAGGAACTAGAAGGAAAGAATGATAAACTCTGGAAAGAAATAAAAGGAGAGATTGATAAACTCCAAAAAGAGCTAGAGGAAGAAAAATACAAACTATGAAAAGAGGTAGAAAAAAAGAAATACAAACTCTGAAAAGAACTAGAGGGAGAGAATGACAAATTCCGGAAGGAAGTGGAAACATTGAAAAGATCTCAGGCTGAAAGGAAAAAAGAAACAGATCAGCAAAGCAAGGAGCTACAAGAAAAGAATGAAAAGCTCCAAAAGGAAGTGGAAATACTGAAGAAATCACAGGATGAAATAAAAAAGGAAATTGAACATTTATCCAGTCAACAGGAACAGATGGGAAAAGCCTCAGAAGCAGAATGGAAGAAGCAGAAAAAAGAATATCAGACCTACAGGATAAAACAGTGCAACTAGAAAGCTCAAGTAAAGATTATGAAAAATTAAAAAAAAAAAAACACAAGAGTGGAACAACCAGGAATATGGGACACAATGAAAAGAACAATCCTCCATTTTAGGTTAATGGAAGAAGAATCCCAAGAGAATGGTTTTGATCAGATTTTCAACAGAATAATAGAAGAAAACTTCCCCAAACTGAAAAAAGACAAAGGCATAGAAATACAAGAAGCACATAGAACACAAAATAGACAAGACCAGAAATGAAATTCTCCACATCATATCATAGTTAAAACACTAGATGCTCAAAACAAGGACAAAATAGTGAAAGCCACAAGAGAAAAACAAAAAGTTACATATGTGGGGAAACATATCAGAATGACACCTGACTTCTCAGTGCAAACCATGAAAGGCAGAATAACATGGTCCAAAGTATTTCCAGTACTAAATGACTTTAGATGCCAACCCAGATTACTATCCCCAGCAAAAACTGTCAATCATAGTTGGCGGAGAAAGAAAAATCTTTCAGGTCATAAACAAAATGAAAGAACACATGTCAAAATAACCAACACTTCAGACAATACTTGAAGCAATTCAAAGAACAGAAGAAAGGAGCAACTATCCTTAAGCAAACCAAGAGAGAAATTACCAAAAGCATAAGAGAGTAAATAAATACCTAGACCAAGAAGGCAAACAAAAAATAAGTTTAAAGGAAATAACACACATCTCTCAATAATAAACTTAAACAATAATGGTCTAAACTCCCTAATCAAAAGACATAGACTGGGATAACGGATTAGGAAACATAAACTATCTATATGCTGCTTCCAAGTAACCCATCTCATCATCAGGGACAGACGACACCTTAGAGTGAATGGATGGAAAAAAAAAATATTCCAAGCAAACGGTACCAAAAAGTAAGCAGGAGTTGCTACTCTAATATCAGACAAAATAGATCTCAGAGTAAAATTAATCAGAAAAGACAAAGAGGGCCATTACATCCTTATCAATGGAACAATTACACAAGAAGATCTCACAATTTTAAATATTTATGCACCAAACTCTGTTGCACCAAACTTTATAAACACAATCCTTCAGGACCTCAAGACACAGATTAATCCCATTATGCTAATAGTGAGGGACTTCAATAACCCATTTAGCCCTCTGGATAGGTCAACTGTACAAAAAGTAAACAGAGAGATATCAGAACTGAATAACACAATAAATCAAATGGACCTCACAAATATTTACAGAATATTCCTTCCAAAGAAGATATTCCAGCAGAGAATATACTTTCTACTCAGTGCCCCAATGGAACATTCTCCAAAATTGACCACATACTGGGACAAAAAGAAACCTCAACAATTACAAAAGGATTGAAATTATTCCATGCATTCTATCAGACCACAGTGCAATAAAGCTCAATATTAACACCAAGGTAAGCCCTACTACCTATAAGAACACATGGAGACTACACAACAAAGTACTGAACAATGAGTGGGTCAGAGAAGAAATAAAGAATGAAATAAAAGCATTGCTGGAACTAAACAAAAATGACAATACAACACAACAAATCCTGTGGGATACATTAAAGTCAGTCCTAAGAGAGAAATTAATAGCCCTAAGTGCCCACATTAAAAAAAAGAATGAGAACAAGTAAACGATCTAACACTGGAGTTACAAACACTTGAAAGACAAAAACAAATGAATCCTAAACCCAACAGACAGGAATAAATAACAAAACGCAAAGCAGAAATCAATGAAATAGAAACAAAGAAAATAATACAAAAAAAAAAAAAAAATCAATGAATCCAAAGCTGGTTCTTTGAAAAGACAAACAAAATAGCCCTCTAGCCCAGTTAACCAAAAGAAAGAAAGAGCAACTCCAAATCAATAGCATTTGTGATGAAAAGGGAAACATCACAAAAAATAAATAAAAGATCCAGACAATCATAGAATACTTCAAAAACCTATATTCTACAACATTTGAAAACCTAAGAGAAATGTATGATTATATGAAATTCTGGGATTCAACAAAGCTTAACCAAGAAGAGATTGACAGCTTAAACAGACCCATAACACTTGATGAAATTGAAGATATAATAAAAAGCCTCCCAATTAAAAAATGCCCAGGCCCAGATCGCTTCACACCAGAATTATATAAAACACTGAAAGAGGTCTTACAACCATTACTACTCAAATTTTTCAGAAGGATTCAGACAGAGGGAAATATCCCAAATTCCTTCTATGAAACCAGCATCACTCTAATACCCAAACCAGGCAAAGACACAAACAAGAAAGAGAAGTATAGACCCATATCATTGATGAACGCAGATGCAAACATTCTCAATAAAATACTTGCAAATCATATACAGACCCATATCAAAAAGATCATCTATCATGACCAGGTTGGATTCATACCAAAGATGGAGGGATGGTTCAATATACATAAATCTATGAGTATCATAAAAAACATAAATGTACTTAAAAACAAAAAACGCACAATCATCTCAATTGATGCAGAAAAATTTTTGACACAATCCAGCATTTATTCATTCTAAAAGTCTTAAAGGGAATTGGACTGGAGGGATCATTCCTCAATGTAGTCAAAGCCATATACAAGAAACCCACAGCCAATATCATCCTAAATGGAAAAAAGTTTGGAAGCATTCCCCTTAAAGGCGGGAACACAACAAGGCTGTCAACTATCGCCACTCCTCTTCAATATAGTGCTTGAAATGCTCACTAGGGCAATAAGGCAAGAAAGAGAATTTAAAGGAGTACTAATTGGAAAAGAGAAAGTAAAACTATCCTTTTTTGCAGATGATAAGGGATGTTAAAAACTCCACCAGAAAACTCTTAGAAACAATCAAAAGTTTCAAAAAACTGGCAGGATACAAAATAAACCTAGAAAAATCAGTAGCCTTCCTTTACACAAAAAATAAGCAACTGGAGAAGGAATATAAGGAGACCTTCCCAATCACAATAGCCTCAAAAAAATACCTAGGAATAAACCTAAGCAAAGACACCAAAGACCTCTACAACAGAAATTTTAAACTCCTGAAAAAGGAGATTGAAAATGACATCAAAAGATGGAAAGATCCACCATGCTCATGGATTGGAAAAATTAATGTAGTAAAAGTGTCCATTCTACCCAAATTAATATATAGATTCAATGCAATCCCAATCAAAATCTCCATGAGCTTTTATACAGACTTAGAAAAAAAATTTCTTAAATTCATATGGAAAAACAAAAGACCCTGAATAGCTAAAGCAACCCTGAGTGAAAAGTACAGTACTGGGGGATTATATTATCAGACTTCACGCTATTACAGGGCTATAGTCATAAAGACAGCCTGGTACTGGCAAAAAATAAGAACCATTGTACAATGGAACAAAATTGAAGATCCAAACTTGAGGTCATATAACTTCAGCCAACTCATATTTGACAAAGGGGCCAAGAAAACTCAATGGAGGAAAGATAGCATCTTCAGCAAAAGGTGTTGACAAAACTGGATCACCATTTGTAGAAGAACAGAATTAATCCCGTACCACTCACCGTGAACAAAATTTAACTCCAAGTGGATAAAAGATATCCACTTAAAACCTGAAACCCTGAAGGTGATAGAAGAAAAATTTGGCAGCAACTTACAAGACATAAGTGTAGGAAAAGACTTTCAAAATCAAACAGCAGCTGCACAGGACATAAGGACAACAGCTGAAAAGTGGGACCTCATCAAACTCAAAAGGTTTTGTACAGCAAAAGAAACAATCAAGGAAGTGAAGAGAAAACCCACGGAGTGGGAGGAAACCTTCACCACTGATACATCAGAAAAAGCATTAACATCCAGAATATAGAAGCTACTTAAAAATCAAAGAAGTAACAAAACAAATGACCCACTCAAAAGATGGTGTAAAGAGATGAACAAAACTTCACTAGTAAGGAAGTAATGATGGCTGAGAAACATCTTATAATGTGTTTGACATCATTAATATTTAAGGAAATGCAAATTAAAACCACTCTAAGTTATCATCTTACTCCAATAAGACTAGCCAAGACCAAGAATACAAAAGACACCAAATGCTGGAGAGATTGTGGGGAAAGGGGAACACTCGTCCACTGCTGGTGGGAATGTAAACTCGTACAACCACTGTGGAAAGCAGTGTGGACAACCCTTATAAAACATACCCAGCCATACCACTCTTGGGTATATACCCACAAGACACATTGTACCACAAAGACACATGCACAGCTATGTTTATTGCAGGTCTCTTCACAATAGCAAAGAGATGGAATCAACCCAAATGCCCATCAACTGATGACTGGCTAACAAAAATGTGATATAGTTACACAATGGATTTCTATGCAGCAGTAAAGAAAGATGTCATCATGAGCTTTGCTGATAAATGGATGGAGGTCGAAGCAATTATACTAAGTAAAGTCACACATTCCCAGAAAAAATAGATGAATGGTCTCCCTCTTTTGTGGATGCTAACACCAAATCCTCAGTTGGTAAGCAAACTGAATAACTTCATTATTATATGTCATCGTACCTGAAAGCAACTGTGCCATTACAATGTGAGTCTATAAATGGGCTCTAGAATTTTCCTACCACTTATACTCACACATTGTAATAACCAAGTATAGATGGAAGATATCTAGTCACATTCTAAAAAAAAGAATGTAAAGTTACACGACTTTATAACTGCATGCAATTTACTGTTAAAATGTGAATCTCTAAATATGTTTAGGAATCCACCTATAGTTTATTTTCAGAATTTTTAACTTTGACTTATGTGTGGAGTATATACATGCATATTTTGGAATATTAAAAAATTAAAAAAAAGAAATCAGAATCAAATCATAGCAGTAAATCTCAGCCAAGACTGTCACAGTGGTAAGGATCTTTCTGTGAAGAAAAAAAAATGATCTTTATAGAACAGACTAACTTGATTAACAAGCAAGTGCAGCACAGCTTTCATTCTGATTTGCTGGTAACGGCTGAGTACAAGTCTTCCTATCATCATTTCTTTTTGCATTTCCATTGAGACTCAGTTACATGACACATGTTATTTCTTCCCACTCCTATTAAAAATCTGCTGAAATATATGTTGTTGCTACACATTAGCTAAGAGTTAATGTTCCCTCTTCTCATCCTGCAGTCAGCAAGTGAATGCTGGTTCGAACTGCCTTTAGCACAGACTTTTCTCTGAAGGACTGATGATTAGTTTTGTAATGGATTGCCTCCTTAGGACATTGAGAAGAATGTTCTTTCTTTTCTGTATCATCTTATTGTTTCGGCTTTTCATTTCTCTCATTACAAAGTAACTTTATACTTTGCAGAAATTTAATGTGTGAAGTTTATTGCTTTGTTAACAAATTAACTGAGATTGTAGTGGCTTTCTGTAACAATGACATGTAGATCAAGCAGTGAGATTCATCTATAAAGCCAACATAATTATTTATTTACTTCTTAGATGTCATAATTTTGATACATATGTAATGGTTTTATAGGCATATGGCAGGGTAAGACAAAGGGGAGGGAACAACAACAACATAAAGACTGGGTAAAAGAACTGACTGATGCAGTTAAATTGTGCCCCAAACCACAAGCCTCTGCAGTGAAAAACTTTGGAAAGACTGAGAGAAAGATCCAAGATATGTATGGCAGAATGCAAGAACTAGGGTGGGGGGGAATGAGAGTGGAATGTATCTAAATTGGACTGAAAGATAATATATAAAACACACAAATCATCAATAAAAGTATTAAAAAAAGAAGATGTAAAATGAAATAAGTCCTTTACTTACCCCCCCCCCAAAAAAAGAGAGCCGTCTGCTCCTGCAGAGGACCTGGGTTTGATCCCCCAGCACAAACATAGTGGCTGAAAACCATCTTTAACTCCAGTTCCAGGGGAATCTGAGACACTCTTCTGACCTACATGGCATTGAATGACAGGGTTGCACAAACCTACATGCAGAGAGTACATTCATACACATACAAAAATAAAGAAAATTTAAAAAATGTAAATAAAAGATATGTTACTCTTAGAAGAAATGTCATTTACATACCTGTATGCCTTTGTATGCCGTTATGTGTAGGACAAGCAATGTTATTTTTAGAGACAATGTCATTCACATACCTGTTTGTCTTTATATGTCTTTATGTGTAGGACAAGCAATGTTATTTGAGAGACTAGGTCACTCATATTTGAATGGGAGAAAAGGTATTACTTTTACTTTGTCATCTTTTAGAGCTCCGTCACCTAAGGGCAAAGTTTCATGCTCAGAGGGTCTATTTGCATCCTTTATGTTTGGTTTGCAAGGCACTGGCATCAGCTTCTGTGTTTAAGTCATAGGTATGAATGCACTTAAGAGTCACAGCAAGTGGCCTGTGGCTTTTTGCTGCCTCTGTATTCAAAGGAAGATCAAAAGATGCCTGCACACCTTTATGTTTAAGAGAAAATGTTATCTTTCAACAAAAGCCCTATTACCTGTAACCTACGTTCCCCTAGGCCACCAGGAAAATTCCTTTTTTTTTAAACCAATTCCCACCTCAGGACAGTTGGCTTTTCAGTTTTTCAAAAATCAGTTTGGGATCACAGCTCAATTGTCCAATACCAAGCCTTCCCTAAAGATCCCCTGGTATCCAATAATAACTTTGCTCCATTTTAATTAATAAACAAAGGAGGGGCTCTAGGGATGGGATTTTGCTTGGCTTGAGGTATGAAGCTGCAAAACTCTGCCCCAGGGCCTCTTCATGAGGGCAGGGTAGGCAGTTTTTCACTCCGTCCCCTATTTCTGCAAATTCCAGACCCTGTTGGCATCTTCCTTTGATATATTGAGTAGAATGTCACATCTCCAGTTTGCTGTATATGCAGATGGGAGCCCTACAGTCCCTGGTAGGAGCCAAGATGCCCACTGTATGCACACTTAAGTTCTGTTGTCCCCGGGGGGAGCCTACTTGGGCTGCACTATTCTGGAGTATTACCCAACAGATAAACGTCAACAGTTTGTTACAACTGAGCCCTTTTTATTAAGTAAAAATGAGGGGATGTGGGTATTCCTTTGGCAGAAACACTTAAAAGAAGTTACCTGACAGCCTTGACCCCTACTGTTTCTCACAGACCTGTGAAAGTCTGGACTGTACTTTGATCCCTCAGGAAAGAACTTTGATCCAGATTTTAACCTGAAGTTCCCTTGCCCCAATTACCTGCCCCAGCACCAATTGTGTGTACGTGTCCTGGCCCATGCCTGAGTTAGTATATAACCCATGAGTTCCAACATTAAAGTTGAATCTATTCCCTCAGGCTTTCTCTGAGTCCGTGTCTGTATGTCTGTATCTTTCTATTTCATTGAGTAAAATCCCTGGTGGTCCCTCCTCTCTCCTTGCCAGAGCTAAGCCTAAAGACTGCCAGCCTGCAGGCAGGGGACGGTCTTGGAGCTAAGCCAAGGAGAGAAGAACAACAAATTGCATGCGGATGTCAGCCACACATGTGTAAAGGTCTATTCAGACGACAATAAACTCCAACAGATTGGGGTCCATGTAGGCTCTCAGTCCAATGGAGAACTGAGTCCATGGAGAACTGAATCCATTAATAATTCACCTCATGTACAAGTCAGTGCATGGAAATGTCAGGCCATGGAGAATTTGACCCATGGAAATTTCAGTCTTTGGGAAACTGAGGTAAGAGACCAGAACTCATGGGGATATAAGTCCATGGAGAGTATGGTCCATGGGGATATAAGTCCATGGAGAATATGGTGCATGGGGAACTCAGACAATGGATGCATCAGGATGTAGGAACATTAGTACATATAGCCCTCATTCCATGGTTAAATTAGTCAGTGGAAAAATAAGACATGAAATAGCCAGTCAATGTTTAGCTCAAGGAATAGAGAGTTTAGCTGATACAGATCCCAATTCACAGATAAGTGTGGCCATGGATACTTTGGTCCATGGAGATTTCAGGCCCTGTTAAACTCGGGCTATTTAGAACTCAGCTCTTGGAAAATCAGTCCATTGATAATCTAGTCCCTGGAAAATTCAGTTTACGTAGAAATCAGTCATGGAGGATTCTGGTCCATGGGGGTATCAGCCAATGGAAAATTCAGGACAGGTTGAACTCAAGTCCATGGAGAAAACAGTCCATGGAGAACTTGAGTGTGTAGGGACTTCAGTACATGGAAACCTTAGTCCATACAGTACTCATTCCATGGAGAATCCTGTCATGGAGAATTCAGGTTCATCAGGAAAGCAGTTCATGGATACTCAGTTAATGGATAACTCAGTTCCTGCTGAACTCAGGCCATGGAAGAAGCAGGTGATGGACACATCTGTCTATAAAAAATCAGTCTTGGAGAAGGGAATCCATGGAGAAGTCAAGACATGGAAAACTCATATCATGCTTATATGAGTCATAGAGTATTCAGGACCATGGGGACCACATTTGATGGAGAATGGGGTCAATGATGAATTTAGTTACTTGCAGAAATAAGTCTATGGGGAATTCGGGCCCATGGGCACCACACTCAATGCAAACATTAGTCTATGGAGTACTCAGCCCATAGAGAAATACCTCATGTAGAACTGGGATACATTGGGGGCCTTAGTCCATGGAGAACTCATGCCAAAGAGAAATAATTCCATGGAGAACTTGAGTCTATGGGGACCTCAGTCCATGAAGAAATCCATTCATAAAGAAATCCTTCCATGGAAAATACAGTCCATGTGAAAATTAGTCCAAGGAGAACTTGGTTCATGGAAAAATGAGTCTTTGTTGAAATCAAGGCATGGAGAAGCCAGTCCATGGAGATATCTGTCCATAGAGAAATCAGTCCATGAATATGTGAATTCATGGAGAACTCAAGACATGGAGAACTCAATTCATGATGAATTGAGTCATGGAGAATTCATGTCCATGGGGATTACAGTTTATGGAGAACACAGGCCATGGTGTACTCAGTATTTGGAAAAATAAATCTAAGGGAAATTCAGGTCAATGGGGACCTCATTCCATTGGAACATTAGATCACAGAGTACTCAGTCCATTGGGAAACTGTCATGGAAAATTGGGGTTTGTGAGGGCCCTCAGTCCAATGGAGAATTGAGTCCATGGAGATATGAGTCTGTGGATAATTGACCTGATGGAGAACTCAGTGAATGTAAATGTCAGGCCATGGGGACCTCAGTCCATGGATACTTCAGGACTTGGGGAATTCAGGCTATGGCAGTCTCAGCTCCTAGAGAAATACGTCCATGGGGAGGTTCATCCATGGAGAACTCAGACCATGATTACATCAGGATATGGAAACATTAGCAATTTGGCCCTCAGTCCATGGTGAAATCAAACATGTAGAAACAGGTTCATGTAGAAATATGGTCATGGAGAACTCAGCTCATGGAGAACACAGTCCATTTACAACTCAGGCCATGGAGTCATAAATCCACAGAAATTTCATTCCATGGGAAACTCAAGCTATATAGAATGCATCTCTTAGAGAAACCAGTCCCTGAGAATCCAGTCAATGGGGAACTCAATCCATGGAAAATTCAGTCCATGAAGAAATCGATCATAGACTATTTCAGTCCATAAATACCTCAGTTCATGGAAAATTCAGACCAGGGGGGATCTCAGTTCACTGAAAATTCAGTCCATGGAGAAATAGATACCATAGAGACTTAGTTCATTGAAACCTTAGTTCATGTAGTACTCATTCCATGTAGAAATATGCCATGGAGAATTTGAGTGCATGAGGAGAGGAATTGAGTCCATAGCAACCTTAGTCCATGGTACATTCACTTCATGGAGAAGTTCAACAAGGAGATTTCAGATCCATTGGGAAATCAGTCCATGGAGAACTCAGTTTCTGGATAAATCCATCCATGTTGAACTCAGGGCATGGTAAGCCTAGTCCATGGAGACATCTGTCCATAGAGATAGCAGTCCACGGTGTAGGGAATCAATGGAGAACTCAGGACATGGAGAACTCACTCCATGGAGAAATCAGTCATGGAATATTCGGGTCCACAAGGAACTCCGTCCAAGGAAAATTGAGCCCATGGAGAAATAAGTCTATGGGGAATTTAGGTCCAAGTGGAACTCGGTCCATGGAAATATTATTTCATGGAGTACTCAGTCCATGGGAAAATCAGTCATCGAGAATTGGGGTCCATTGGGGCCCTCAGTTAATGGAGAACTCAAATAATTAAGAGAACATTACAAGGAGAATTCTTGTATATGGGGACCTCAGTCCATGGAGTATTCAGTCCATGGGAAATTTAGGCAATGGAGAACTGAGTCCTTGAAAATATTTCATAGATAAATCAGCTCATGGAGAACTCAAGCCACAGAAAATTCAAGCCATGGAGACCTTGGTCCATGGAAACTTCAAGCCTTTGGGAACTCATTCTCTAGAGATCTAAGCTCATGGATAGATTCCATGGAGAATGAAGTCCATTTATACTAATACCATGGATATATCAGGATTTGGTGATATTAGCCCATGTAGTCATCAGTACATGGATAAATCAGTCCATATAGAAATCAGAATTGTAGAAGCCAGTTCATGTAGAACTCAAGCAATGAAGAACAAAGCTCATGGAGAACTCAGTCCATGGAATAGTCAGGCCATGGAGAACTCAGTCCATGGGGTTCCCAGGCCATGGAATATTCAGGCAATATAGAAATCAGCTCTTGGAGAAGTCAGTCTATGGAGAATCCTGTCCAAGGAGAACTCAGTGCAAGTAGAAATCCATCATGGAATATTTGGGTCCATGGGGACCTCTGCACATGTAAAACTCATGCAAGACTGAACTCAATCCATGGGGAACTCGAGTGCATAGTGACTTACTAAAACAGAAACCTTAGTCCATGAAGTACTACTTCCATGGAAAAATCAATCATGGAGAATTCTGATTCATGGGTCCCTTCAGGCCCATGGAGAACTGATTACATGGAGACCTGATTAAATGGATTATTCAGATCATGGAGAACTAAGTCTAAGGAAAAGAGAGACCATGGAGACTGCAATCCATGGAGATTTCAGCCCATGGAAAACACGGTCTATATTGAACCTCAGCTCTTGGAGGTATCAATAAATGGACAACCCAGTCCATTAAGAGCTTAGCCCATGAAGAAATCAAACATGGAGTATTCAGGTGATAGGAACTTCAGTCCTTAAAAATCTTGAGCCAGGATGAACTCACTCCATGGGGAAAACACTCCATGTTGAACACAAGTGCATGGGGACTCCATTCCAGGGAAACCTTAGTCTTTGGTATACTCATTCCATGGAGAAATTGCTCATCGAGAAACAGGTCCATGAGGGCCTTCAGACCAAAGAAGAACTGAGTCCATGGAGAAATGAGTCCATGGATAATTCATCTCATGGAAAACTCAATCCATGAAAAATGCAGGCCATAAAGACCTCAGTTCATGGAAACTTCAGGCCATGGGGAACTCAGTCTCTGGAGATCTGAGCTCATGGAAAAATAAGTCCATAGATAAACTAGTCCATGGAGAACTCAGACCATGGATACACCAGGATGCAGAGATATTATTCTATGAAACCCTCATCCATGGATAACTTAGTTCATGGAAAAAACAGCAATCAAGAAGCCAGTCCATGTAAAACTTACACCATGGAGAAATCAGGTAATGAAACCTCAATCCACAGAAATATCTAGGCATGGAGAACTTGGTTCATGGAGATCAGGCCATGTTAAACTCAGGTTATATAAAACTGATCTCAGAGAAATCAGTCCATGGGAATCCAGTCCATGGAGAACTCTGTTCATCTAGAAATAAGTCATGGAGTATTCAGGACCATGTGCACCTCATTCCATGGAACATTCAAGCCAGAGTGAACATAGTACACAGAGAAACCAATCCCCTGAGAATTCAAGTGTTTGGGGGCTTCAGTCCATAGAAACCTTAGTCCATGGAGTACTTATTTCATGGAGAAGTACTTTAAGGAGATTTCAGATCCAATGGGAGATCAATCCATACAGAATGCTCAGTTCATGGATAAGTCCATCCATGTTGAATGCAGGGTGTGGAGAATCCAGTCCATAGAGAAATCTACCCACAGATGTATCAATCCATGGAGAAGGGAATTCATAGAAACCTCAGGACATGGAGAACTCAGTTCATGGTAAAATGAATCATGGAGAATTCAGGCCCTGGTAAACCCAGTCCTTGTAGAAATAATTCTATGGGGGAATTTGTGTCTATCAGGACTTCATTCCATGGGAGCATTAGTCCATGGTGCATTCAGTTAATGGGAAATCAGTCATGGATAATTGAGGTCCATGAAGACCATCAGTCTGTAGGAATGAATCTTATTCTGGCTTGAGGAAAGACCTGCAAGTTCTGTCCCAGGACTTCCCTGAGTTTTCGGACATCTCTGTGGGCATTTAACTTGCCTCTGTGAGTTATCTGTGGCTCCTTGAGGTCAAGATCTTGCAGTGTTTCCTCTCTCGCCTATCTTTGCAAAGGTCCAGACCTTGATGTCCTCGTCCTTGAAGATATTGAGCAAAATGTCACAACTTTAGTTTACTGTTTACAGAAACAGGAGCTCTGCTGCACATGGTAGGAGCCAAGGTGGCTCGCCCTTCCCTTCCTCTCATTTCAAACCCTCCTGTCCCCCACTTCCTTGCCCAGAGCACAATAGCTTTTAGTATATAAACACATTGCTGGCATGAATAAAACTGAGTTTTTCACCAGTCTCTATTTGAGTCTGTTTCCTTTCTCTTAGGGTGACTTCACACAGTTCCCTCCCCCCTCCTTGCCAGAAGCTCAGTCTAGGGACTGTCAGACTGCCAGGAGGAGACTGCTCTGCAGCTTGTAGCTGTGTGAAGCTGCAAGCCTCTTCCTAGGAGGGAAGAACATCTCATTGATTGCAGCCACACGTGATTAAAGGACCAACAGACGATAAATAAATATATTAGATGACAACCCACATCAGTCCATGGATAACTCGGGCCACTAAGAGACCATTCCAAGGAAAATGTTTGTATGGTACTTCAGTCCATGGAGTACTCAATCCATGGGGATTCAGGCAATGGATAACTGAGTCCATGGAGATAAGAATCCATGCATTGTTCAGCTCATGGAAAACTCAGTCCATAAAAAATCAGGGCATGGAAATGCAGGTGCAGTCCATGGAAAATTCAGGCCTTCAGGAACTCTGGCTATGTAGATTTAAGCTCATTAAGAAGTAAGTCCATGGGGATATTAGTCCATGGAGAACTCAGACCATGCATACTTAAGGGCATTGATATATTATTCCAGATATAACTCAGTCAATGTATAAATCAGTCGATGAAGAAATCAGTCATGATGAAGCTAGTAAATGGAGACAACTGTCCACAGAGATATCAGTCCTTGGAGAAAGGAATCCATGAAGAACTCAGGATATGGAGAACTCAGTTCATGGCGAAATGAGTCATGGAAAATTCAGGTACAATACAACCCCATTAGTGGAGTACTCTGGACACAGCGAATTCATTCCTTGGAGAAATAAGTCCATGGGGATTTGGTCCATTTGAACTCAGTCCTTGGAATCATTAGTTCATGGAGTACTCAGTCCACGAGAAATCATTTGTGGAATATTTGGGTCCATGTTGGTCCCCACTCCATGGACAGCACAGACCATAGAGAAATCAGTTATGCATTATTCCAGTACATGGGGACCTCAGTCCGTGGAAACACAGGCAAAGATGAACTCAGTCCAAACAGAACTTGAGTGCATGGGAGTTTCATTCCAGGGAAACCCTACTCCATAGAATACTATTCCCATGGAAAAATCCAGCATGGCGAATTCAGGTCCATGGGGGAACTCAATCCATGGAGAAATCAGGCCGTAGAGAAAACGCTCCACAGAGAATTTGAGTCCATGAGGAACTCAGTATATGGAGATGGGCAATTCTGGAAATGGAGAAATGAGTCCATGGAGATATGAGGCCATGGATAATTCCACTCATGGAGAATGTAGTCCATGGAAAAGTCAGGTCATGAAAACTTCAGCACGTGGAGAACTCATGCTGTTGGGAAATCAGTTCATGGAGAAAACAGTCCATGGAGAAATCATTCCATTGAGAATTAGAGTCCATGGGGACATCAGTCAATGGAGAAATCCATCCATGGAAAATTTGAGTCCATTGAGAACACAGTTCATGGAGAAATCAGTCCATGTTGAAATCAGAGCATGGAGAACACACTTCATGGAGACTTCTGTCCAAAGAGATATCAGTCCATGAAGAAGGGAATCAATGGAGAACTCAGGACATGGAAAACTCAGTAGATCTTGAAATAAGGTATGGAGAGTTCAGGTCCATGTGGACCCCATTTCATGAAGAACTCGTGTGATGGGGAACTCAATAATTGGAGAAATAAATCTATGGGAAATTCTGCTTCATGGGGACCTCAGCCAATGTAAATAGTCCATGGACAACCCAGTCCATGAGAAATCAGTTATGGAGAATTGGGGTCCAGTGGTGCCCTCAGTCAATGGATAACTCAGTCCACAGAGAAAAAATTCTATGAAGATTCCAATGCCATCCAAACCTCAGTTCATGTAACACTCAGTCCATGGGAAATTCAGCAATGGATAACTGAATCCATGGATATATGACTCAATGGATAATTCTGTTTATGGGGAAGACAATCCATGGAAAAATCAGACCATGGAGACATGCGTCCATGGAAATGTCAGGCCTTGAGGAACTCAGGATATGGAGATTTCAGCTCAGGGAGAAATATGTCCATGGGAAAGCTAGTCCATGGAGAAATCAGTCCATGGATACGTATGGAAATGGAGAAATCAGTCAATGGAGAAAACAGTCATGGAGAAGCCAGACCATGAAGAACTCAGTTCATGGGAAAACAAGTCCATGTTAAAATCAGGGTATGTATAACCCAGTCCATGGAGACACCTTTCCATAGAGACATCAGTCCCTGGAAACATTAGACCATAGAGTCCTATGCCAAGGTGAATGTAGTCCTTCGAGAAATAAGTCTATGGGTAATTAGGGTCCATGACAATATCAGTCCATGGAGACATTAGTCTCTGGAATATAAAGCTCAATGGTAAATCAGTCATCAAGAATTGGGTTTCATGGTGGCCCTCAGTACATGGAGATTTCTTACAATAGAGAAATCATCCCATGCAGAATTTGAGGCCATGGGGACCTCAGTCCATGGAGTAATCAGGGAATGGTGAATTCAGGTAATGCAGAACTGAGTCCATGAAGATGTGAGTCCATGGATAATTCAGCACATGGAAAACTCAGTCCATGTAAAACGTGGGCTATAGAGACCTTGGTCCATGAAAATGTCAGGTTTTGGGGAACTCAGGTTATGGAGATCTCATCACATGCAGAAATAAATCCATGGAGAAGTTAGTCTATGGAGAACTCAGACCATGGATATATTAGGACATCGAGACATTATTCCATGTAGACCTCAGTCCATTGATCACTCAGTCCATGGAGAAATCAATCATAAAGAAACCAGCCCATGTAGAATTCAAGCCATGGAGAACTAAGCTTAAGGCAAACTCAGTACATGGAAAATTCAGGTCCTGGAGACCTCTGATGTCAGGCCATGGAAAACTCAGCCTATATACAGCTCAAATCTCAGGTTGAAAACAGACCATGGAGACTCCAGTCCATGGGAATATCAGTCTATGTAGAAATCAGTCACAGAGAATGCAGGTCTATGAGGACTTCAGTCCCTGGAAAATTCAGGACATGGTGAACTCAGTCCATGGAGGATTTGAATGCATGAGGACTTCAGTCTGTGGTGTACTCATTCCATGATGAAATCAGTCATGGAGAATTTTGGTCCATGGTGTACTTGATTCCTTGGATAACTCAATCCATGGAGAAATCTGTCTATGGAGAATTCAAATCCATCTGTAAATCATTCCATGGAGATATCAGTTCATGGACAAATCAGTCCATATTTAATGCAGGGCATACAAAATCTAGTCTATGGAGACATTTGTCCATAGATATATGAGTGCATGCAGAAGTGAATCCATGCAGAACTCAGGACATGGAGAACTCAGTTCAAGGTGGAATGAGTCATGTAGAATTCAGCTCCATGTGGACCCCAGGTCAGGGAATCTCAGGACAAGGAGATATCAGCTCATGAAGATGTCAGTCCATGGAAGTCAGGCTTTGGAAAGCTTGGTTCATGGAGATTTCAGGCTTTGGAAGACTCAGGCTATATAAAGCTTAGCTCATGGAGAAATAAGCCCATGGAAAATCCTCCCTCTGAGGAAAAAAGTCTCCAGATAAGACTTTAACTTGGAGAAATCGGTCCATGTAAAAATTAGTCATGGCGTATTCTGTTCTATGGTGACCTCTGTCCATGGAAAATTTGTTGCTTTTCAATGTCTTTGAGACACACGTGACTGCATTCCACATGCTGTTCTTCCCTTCTTGGCTCAGTTCCAGGACTGTCCCCTTCCTACAGGCTGACAGTCTCTAGGCTTAGCTCTGGCAAGGAGGGCGGAGGGAAAACTGCAGGAGATCACCCTTGGAAAATGAACAAACTCACACATGCAGAGAGCTGGGAGAAAAGTTATTCAGTTTTATTTTTATCAGCGAGGTCTATATATTGAAGGCTACTGTGCTGTGGGCAAGGAAATGGAGGCAGGAGGGTGTGAAATGAGGTAAAGGGAAGTGTGAGCCATCTTGGCTCCTACTGAGGACAACTGAGCTACTGGAGCTACTATTTGTGTAAGCAGTAAGCTGGACGTGTGAATCTTTGTTCAGTACATCAGAGGAAGAGGCTGATAGGGTTAGGAAATTGCAGTAGGCAAGGCAGGAAAAGACTGCTTACCCTGACCTCACAAAGAGGCACTGGGGCAGAATTCTGTAGTCCTCGTTCTTCAAGTCAAGTAAACTTCTATTCCCACAGCCCTTCCTCTTTTTTAGTTAAAATGGAGCATTATTGTCACAGTCCTCTGGAAGAGTCTCAGGGATGGCCTGATATTGAACTAAATCAGTCTTCGCTGTGACCTCTGTGAGTTTATTAATTTGGTTTTTGATAAACTGGAGAACACAGGGTACAATTGTCAGAAGAACCCCTAGGATGAAAATGAGTCCTAGAAAATGGAGCAACCAGGTAATTAAAAGTTTGGGAAACCACAGGACAGAAACTTGTTTGCAGTTTCTTTCACTGAGTTCTTTCATGAGGTCTTTTAGGTTTTTAACATTTTGCTCTACAATACCAGACTCATTTAAATAAAAACAGCATTCCTCCCCAATGAACACGCAGGTTCCCCATTTTCTGCAGTTAACAAGACCAGGGTTCGCAGGTTCTGAATCACCACCTTGGCCAGATAAGTTTTTCTGTCTCTGGAGCTATTCAAAGCTATTCATTGTGGATGGCATTGCCTCATCAAGCTTATTTTGGAAGTCCTGTTGGGCCTTGTTCTGAGCCATGGGGCCCACAAGTAATCTCATGTACCTGCCCTAAAGTTTGGCGACTTGTCTGTAAGTTTCAAAAGTAAGTCAATTCTTTACAGGAATGACTCGGCATAGCCCAACCTGTAAAAACGGCTTTGCATGGGCACGCTGAGAAGGCCCGTCACCTAGATGCAGCTGTAAGTTGCTTACACATGGATAAGAAGCCCAGTTGCCTGGACGTGGCCAAAAAGCTTGGTTACCATTGGCCCAGGATCCCAGTCACTCTCCCTTCTCCCACCCAGCTTGCCAAAGAGATATAAACTGCTCTGGATACAATAAAATGAGCTTTTGCCTAGATGCACTCCAGGTCTTGTGTGGGTTTTTGTTCAGGATTGTCGGCACACACTCCCTCGCTCAGCCCCATTCCAATCAGCAGCCAGTCCACATTTCTCTCCTGAGCCTTCTCCATGGAGCATCAGCAATTGCCCCGGCAGGTGGTGTTCCCAACTGGTTTTTCGGTAGTCGCTGATGAGCCAGTCGCTCAACGGGTGAGTGTCCCCCCTTTAGTTATGGGGAAGTCTAACACCATGCCTGACCCCACTTTGGAGGCTTTTAGAATTTTGCTTAAGAGTAGGGGTCTAGATCTCTCAGATAGTCAAGCCCTTCAGGCCTGGGGGTGTTTATTAAAGCTTGCTCCCTGGCTTCCAGAGAGTGATTTGTTTGACCAGGACACCTGGGACAGGGTTGAAAAAATGATTAGAAAAGCCCATTTGGAGAAGGGAGAGATAACTCTCCTGGGAGAGCTCTCTACATTATCAGCTTTAAATGGTTGTTTCCCTCCCCATCCCCCCAAGAAGGCAATGGAGACTCAGTTCCCAAAAGAAATAGACAAGGAAAATTCGGGAGTGAAACAGAGCTCTGATCAGGACCACAGGTCTCCAGGCTTTGTCAGTCCATTGAATCAGTCTGAATCCCTCTACCCCTCCCTCGACCCACTTAAAAATGCCCCTTGGGCCTGCAGCATCCTGCTGCAATCAAATCTTCCCACCAACCCATTCTGGATGCCCTCCATACCACATCCTTATGGGGAGGAAGTGGTGCACAGAGGGGCCAGCCCTCCTTATAAGGGGCCACAGGCGTTTTCTGTGAATCTAGCCCAGGGGAGGAATCGCCCCTTGGAGTGGTACCCATGGGAGGCCAAAGATCTCAAGGCGCTTCGCAAGGCAGTAACTGAAGATGGCCCAAATTACCCCTGGGCCTTAACCCTACTGCAAGACATTGCCTATCACCCCTGTGATCCCAAAGACTGGATTGATGTAGCCAAAGCAGTCCTCCCTAGTCCTATGTTCATTAAATGGACAGCCCTCTTTAAGGAGGAATGCAGGCTTTGAGCTGAGGAGAACCGGAGGGCCAATCCCACCATCCCCATAACATCTGAAATGCTTTCTGGGATGGGGGATGGGTACTACACGGGGATCCAACAGGCTACAGTCCTGGGTCCCTACCATGATCAAATGAGACAATGTGGAATGGATGCTTGGAACGAGATGAATGAGGGACCCACAGAGTCCCCCATTGGTGGAGTGAGGCAAAAACCTGGGGAACCCCTCCCAGAATTCACAGAGTTCAACAGAGCATTTACCAAAAACTCCTTGCAGGGGAGCTTAAAGAAAAATTTGCAAAATTACTGGTATGGGAGGAAATGAATAACGATCATCTTATGGCTTGTGCAGGCATGAAGGACTGATCCATGAGCAGGTGGGTCATAGCTTTGCAGGACATGGGCACCCAGCATCACCAGTCCCTGACTCTAGCAATGGCTTTACAAGCTCAAACTACTGCCATGACAGAAGCTATCGCACAAGCCTTAAATAGAATGGCCTTAAAGACCCTTGACAAAGGACTGGGAGGGACCTGTTTCAAATGTGGACAAAAGGGACATTTTAGGAAGGATTGCCCTCAGGAGGGCACAAAGGGACTTATAGTTGTGGAGAAGCTCCCTGCCACTCCATGCCCTCGATGCAGAAATGGCTTCCATTGGAAAAGGGAATGTAGGTCGAAATTTGATCTGCAGGGGAAGCCTTTAAACTAATCCTGGGGCAACCTCCAGCCCCCGCATGCCAAGGAGGAATGACAGGATATGAGACCCCCAGGCAGGGAGGGGAATGGACACAAGCTCACTGGACAGACCCTTTGACTGAGGGCCTACATCCCCAAATGTCAGTCATCATTGGGGGCACAAAGTTTCAATGCTTAATAGATGCAGAAGCAGATAGGACAGTTTTGAGGAAGGAGGAGGTATCCGCCAATTGGCCTTTGACCCCTGGGCCTATAGTCCTAGGGTGGGAGGAAATTCTAGGTCTGAGGAGACCTCAGTCCTCATGAAATGGATAATCCCTGATGGGGATCAAGGAAAGGTTAGACCGTTAGTAGCTAGGGGGCTCACATCCAACTTGCTAGGACAGTACTTGCTGGGGCAAATGGACCCAGTACTAACTAATGACCATAAGATGTTTTATGAGGACCCCCTGGATGACCACCTTACAAAGAAAAGGGAAAGCAGGTCAAAAATCTACCCCCAATCATATGGGCCACTGCTCCCTGGGTTCCTTCTATTAGGTGGAAGCCGGTCAAGCCCATCTGCATAGAGCAGTGGCCATTAACACAACCAAAGTAAGAAACCTTACACCAGCTAGTGGAGGAGCAATTAATGCTCGGATATATCCGCCCGAACATGACTGCCTGGAACACGCCTGTCTTTGTTATCCGCAATACATCAGGGCCATGGCCGCAAAGCCTCAGGGTCATGGCATATGCTCCAGGACTTAAGAAAAATAAATGACAGAATGGAGCTAGTTGGGACCCCCGTATGAGGCATGCCTTGGACTCCTGCCATTCCCTCAGATTTCTTATTTTATTATTATGTTTTTTTGTGTGTGTGTTTTCGAGACAGGGTCTTCCTATAGCCCCAGCTGTCCTGGAATTCACTCTGTATACCAGGCTGGCCTTGAACTCACAAAGATCCACCTGCCTCTGCCTCCCAAGTGCTAGGATTTAAGACATGTGCCACCATGCCTGGCAACCCCTCAGATTTCTTGATTGCAGTAATTGACCTCAAGGACTGTTTTTTCTCAATCCTCCTGCACCCAGAAGACTGCAGTAAATTTGCCTTTTCAGTGCCATCCCTAAACTACTCTCTGCCAGATCGCCTATATGAATGGGTGGTGCTACCCCAGGGCATGGCCAACAGCCCTACATTTTGCCAACAATACCTCACCATCCTCCTGGCTCCTGTGCTAACACAGAGAGATTCCCTGTTGTACCTTTATATGGATGATCTCATTATTGGCCACTGGGACCTCCATGAGTTACAGGAATTCTTAAGGATAATATCACAAACATTGACACAGGGGGGATTCATGATGGTGCCTGAAAATATCCAACAAGTCCCCCCTTTTAAATTATTAGGCACCCATCTCTACCTCACAAAGGTTAGTCCTGTAAAGCCTAACATAGAAGTGCCAGAGCGACACACTCTGGCTCAGCTCCGAAGTTTGCTTGGTGAGATTAACTGGTTTAGGCCCTGGGTGGCCATCCCCATGGAGACACTAACACCACTGTTTGACATGCTAAGAGGTAAAAGTCCCCAAGAAGAGATCCCTATCACACAAAAACATCAAGAGATCTTCGGGGCTTTTCAAGAGGCCTTGTATGATTGCTCCTTAGCTAGATATTCTAGAAAATTCCCCCATCCCTATGGCTGCTTGCAAGATTGGGCCTGGCTACAGCAGTAATCATTCAGGAAGGGAAACCCCTAGAATGGATACATACATCCACAGCAGGCACACCCCAGGTGTACTCACACACAGACCAACTGGCAGATGCAAAAATATGGGGGAGAACGCAGACACAGAAGCATTACGGGATGGACCCCCATCACATTATCCTCCCAAATAGAACATCAGACATTGAATGACTAGCCCACAACTACTCATGCCTAGCTGTCTCCCTGGATGGATTCATGGGAAAGATAGACTGCCATTTTGGGCCCTCTAAGTGAGCAACCTTTCTATAAAAATTTCCCCTAGCACTCACAATGCCCTCTCTACTTTCCAAGACACCTATACCGCATGCACTATGCATTTTCACTGATGGAGGAAAGGCCAGCTCAGCCTATGTAGCCTCTGGAAACAATGGTCCTACTCCAACCAGCCAAAGATTCCAACCAAGCCAAGGATCTGCTCAATATAAAGAACTGTTGGCAGTAGTAATGGCATTGCAGGACATTCATGAGCCATGTAACCTCTTTTCTGACAGCCTGTATGTTACTAACCTCCTACGTCACTTACCACAGGCCCATATCAGGCTTGACAGCAACCCAATTTCCCCTCTCATGGTAGAAATTAAAGCCCTCTTGGAAGGAAGAAGTGCCACAATATACATGCAACACCTTAAAGGACACTCAGGCCTCTCTGGTTTCTTATCTATGGGAAACACCATAGCAGACCAGCTGGCCTCAGGGCCTAATATCCTAACAGCTACTGAAGTGGCTAATTTCCATGAGCTGACCCATGTAAACTGGAGAGGGCTACACCAAAGGTTCCCCCAAGTACCTATAAAAGAATTGAAAAAAAAATGTTCAAATGTGTAAATCTTGCCAACCCTTCCTCAGAATACCCCTGATTCAACGCCCAGGAGTCAATCCTCGGGTCCTAAAACCTAATGCCCTCTGACAAACAGATATCACCCACTTTGCTGCCTTTGGCAAACTTAAATATATTTTTGTATCTGTTGATACTTACTCCAGGGTCTGCTGGACCACTGCCCACTCTGGAGTAAAGGTCAAACATGCCCAATCTCATTTCCTCCAATGCTTTGCTACACTGCAACAGCCCCAACAAATTAAAATGGACAACGGACCTTGCTTTACCTCCAAGGCCCATAAAGAATTTTTTGATAGATAGGGTATTAAACATACTACTGGAATCCCTTACAATCCCCAGGGACAGGCTATTGTCTAAAGACACCACCAGTACCTTAAGGAAAAATTACAAAAGCAAAAAGGGGGAGTAAGCCCCACCCTTCAGCTAGCAGCGGCCTTCTTTACTATAAATATTTTGAAGGTTTCTAAAGAAATGACTGAATCAAGATTCCAAAAACACTGGGGGCATATGAGCCTTAACCCCCAGGTGAAAGTCAAATGGAAAGATTCATTAATATACCAATGGAAGGGCCCAGATCCCCTACTAACAATGGGGAGAGGCTTCAGGTGTGTGTTCCCCATAGGAGAAGAAGCACCCTTATGGGTGCTGGCAAGAAACCTCAAGTACTTGCCCCAACAGGAGAACAATGAAAACCACCTGCCTCACCTCTTCGAGCCATTGCCCCCTTATTCCTAACTGTGGTGGTTTGAATGAGTGTCCCGCATAGGCTGTAAGTATTCAGACATTTGTCTCCAGTTGGTGGCACTGTTTTTGGAGGTCTTAGAAGGTGTGGCTGTGCTAGAGGAAGTATATTATTGGGGGCAGGCTTAGTGAGTTTAACAAGCTTCGTGGTCTACAGTTGCTCTCTTTTTGCTTCCTGTGCTCATTGTGAGATGTGACCCTTGGTTGGCTGCTCCAGTCTCCAGCTGTCATTTCTCCCACCACAATGGACTCTAATTCCCTGGAACCATCAATCATAAGCTCAAATAATTTCTTCCTTTTAGAAGTTCCTTGGAAATGGTGTCTTATCACAGCAACAGAAAAGTGACTAATACAGTTATTGGTACCAGAGAGTGGGCTGTTGACTGTGAAGAACCTGACCATGCGGATGTTTGGAGAAATGTGGAAGACTTTGGCACTTTGGCCTGGAAAAGCTGTTGACTATTGTAAGCAGAGCTTAACGGGCCATTTTAGTAGAAGCCTGGAAGAAAGCATGGCTGCAAAAAATGTAGTTCCAGAGGAAAATAATGACTTAGGCAGCAACCGGGATATTTTGATAAAGAGTCTGGCAGCAGTTTGCCCACAGCCCAGATGCTTGCCTGATGCTAAGTTGAAAAGCGGTGGACCGATATCTTTGGTGGAGGATAGTTCAAGACAGCCTAGTGTGGAAATGGTGGTGTGGCTGTTAATGGTGAATATTGTGCAGATGTACAGTGAAAAAGAGCAAATGGGGCAGAAGGAAATGCAGAATGTACAGTTTGGATCTGAAAAGTACACTAGGAAGAATAAAGGTTTTGCCAAGGCATGTGAAGGAGAGGATCCCTTTCATAAGGAGACTAAAGTGATTAAGGAGAGACCTGGAAATTTACAAGTAAACAAAAGAATCGGTACCTTCAGGGAACGACCACACCTAGCTAATCCTCCAGCTTTTGAAAGGAAAATACTGAAACCGTTTTCTACTCCAACAAGTCCAGGGCAGAGAAAAAGTGCAAATGTGGTTAAAGTAGGAGAGATTCCATCCCGAATTTGCAGACAGATTCAGCAATTTCATTCTCGTGGTGCTGGCTTTAGAGGCATGAAGTTTGAAAGAATGAAGGGGTCATCAGTTCTTCCTCCAAGGTTTCAGAGAGTGGCCAAGGTCAGGCAGAGTGCTACAGGGGCGTCCCTGAATAAAGAAGGCCCTGATAGGCCATTACGTGAAGCTGTGAATGTGAAGCCTGGTTGGCAGCAGAGACCCCAATAAGACTTTCGAGATGCCAGACCTGTGAGATATTTGCTAAGGAGAGCTGCATACAGGGAGTGGTACCAGCCTAAGAAAGAGATGTATGTTGCAAGCAAAGCTGGAAGAGCTGAGCCATCTAAGCCCTTTGGAAGTCAAGTCCCAGAAGTCGCACATGGAGCTACTGGACTTGGTTTTTGCCCTGCTGTTTTTTGGTCTAGTTTTGGTCCAGTATTTCCTCACTATACCTCTATTCCTCCCTTTTGGATTGGGAATGTGTATTCAGATCCACTGTATATTGGGAGTTTGTAATTTGCCTTTTGAGTTTACAGGAGCGTACAGTTAAGAGATTGGCCTGGGAGATCTCCTGAGCCCAGCGGAAGGAAGAGGGGGAGATAGGTAGGAACTGGGCGACTCAGCGAGCTGATTGTTGATCCTTTGGTCCTGCTGTCTTTGGCTTGATTGGCCTTTGTGGCTGTGAGGTTGTAGTTATCCCCCACGCTGGGATTAAAGGTGTGGTCTTTGGCTTGATTGGATCTTGTGGCTGTGGGGGCAGAGTTTTCCTCCCAGCCGGTATTAAAGGTAGGCTTGTGTGACTCTTGAGATCTGAGATCTCTTGAGCCCAGCGGATGGTACTGGTGTTCTGGCTGAAGAGCCACCCCCCCTCCCCCGCCAACTGAGATTACGAAGAAGCATCTGAAGGAGGCAAGCAAGCAAAGCAAGCCCTCAACACAGTGAAGAGGCATTTAGGACTCACATTGGAATACAGGCAAGGAGAAGCCCATATGCCAGGATCACGAAGAAGAGACTACACTGGAAAGGTGCAGGATAATCCCACGCCAAGCTTTACCAACCCTATGGATGACTCCTGCAGTGGGATCCCTCCGGGGATGCCCCAGGACACAGACATCAGAAACACAATTGGGAACATACTTAAAGAACTACAAGATCATAAAGAACAAATTAAAGAACTAAGAAAAGAGAATGAGGACCGAGAGAGAGAGAATGACAAGCTCCGGAAGGAAGTAGAAACACTGAAAAGATCCCATGCTGAAAAAGAAAAAGAAACCAACCAGCAAACAAAAGAGCTACAAAAAGAGATCGAGAAGCTCCAAAAAGAAATAGAAACACTAAAGAAATCAGAAGAGGAAATGAAAAAGGAAATCAAACACTCATCCATTCAAGAGGAAAGGAATGAAAAAAGCCTCAGAAGCAGAATGGAGGAAGCAGAACAAAGAATATCAGACCTGGAGGACAACACAGAACAACTAAAAACCTCAAGGAAAGATTATGAAAAATTTAAAAATACACAAAAATGGAACAACCAGGAGCTGTGGGACACTATGAAAAGATCAAACCTCCGCATCATAGGAATAGAGGAAGGAGAAGAATCCCAAGAGAAAGGTATTGATCAGATCTTCAACAGAATAATAGATGAAAACTTCCCCAAACTAAAAAAGGACAAACCAATACCAATACAAGAAGCACACAGAACTCCAAACAGACAAGATCAGAAAAGAAATTCTCCACGCCACATCATAGTTAAAATGCTAGACACCCAAAACAAAGAAAAAATCCTTAAAGCGACAAGAGAAAAACAACAAGTGACCTATAAGGGGAAACCTATCAGAATAACAACGGACTTCTCATCGCAAACGATGAAGGCAAGAAGAACCTGGAGCAAAGCATTCCCAGTGTTGAGGGACAATGGATGCCAGCCCAGGTTACTATACCCAGCAAAAATGTCAATCATAGTGGAAGGAGAGAGGAAAATCTTCCATGACATAAACAACTTGAAAGAATACATGTCCGGAAAACCAACCCTTCAGAGAATACTTGAAGCAATCCAAAGAACAGAAGAAAGGAGCAACCAACCCCAGGCAACTAGAAGGAGAAATCAATAAAAGCATAACTGCAGAAGTAGAAACCTAAATCAAAACCGCAGATGGATAATAAGGCAAAAGGAAGCAACACAAACCTATCAGTCATAACCTTAAATATTAATGGACTAAATTCCCCAATCAAAAGACATAGACTGGGAGACTGGATTAGGAAACAGAATCCATCGATATGCTGTCTGCAAGAAACACATCTTACCTTCAAGGACAGGCACCACCTTAAAGTGAAGGGATGGAAAAAAATATTCCAAGCAAATGGTACCAAAAAGAAAGCAGGTGTTGCTATTTTAATATCGGATAAAATAGACTTCAAAGTAAAAGAAATCAGAAGAGACAAAGAAGGCCATTACATTTTCATCAAAGGAACAATTCACCAAGAAGATTTCACAATTATGAATATATATGCCCCAAATTCTGGTGCACCAAACTTTATAAAGACAATTCTCCAGGACCACAAGTCACAGACTAACCCCAGTACACTCATAGTGGGAGATTTCAATACCCCACTGAGTCCTTTGGATAGGTCAACAGGACAAAGAATAGACAGAGAGACATCTGAACTGAACGATATGATACACCAAATGGAACTCATAGACCTCTACTGAACAGTCCATCCTAATACCAGAGAATACACTTTCTACTCAGCACCCCACGGAACATTCTCCAAAATCGACCACATACTGAGACATAGAAGAAACCTCTACAAATACAAAAAGATTGAAATAATTTCATGTATCCTGTGAGACCACAGTGCAATAAAGCTCAACATCATCACCAGGACAAGGTCTCCTGCCTACAAGAACACATGGAGACTAAAGAACACACTCTTGAATAATGAATGGGTCAAGGAAGAGATAAAGAAAGAACTAAAAACATTCCTGGAACTGAATGTCAACGACAGTACAACACAACAAAACCTATGGGATACCTTAAAAGCAGTCCTAAGAGGGAAGTTTTTAGCCCTGTGTGCCTACATTAGAAAAACAGAAAGAGCAAAAGTGAATGATCTAACACTACAGCTAAAAGCACTTGAGAGGCAACAAAAGATGAACCCTAAACGCAACAGACAGGAAGAAATAACAAAAATCAGAGCAGAAATCAATGAAATAGAAAGAAAACAATACAAAAAATCAATGAAGCCAAAATTTGGTTCTTTGAAAGAATAAACAAGATAGAAAGACCTCTAGCCCACGTAACAAAAAGAAAGAAGGAACAATTCCAATTCAATACAATCCATGAAGAAAAGGGAAATATCACAATGGACAAGGAAAAGATCCAGAAAATTATATGGGAATATTACAAGAAACTATATTCTACCAAGTTTGAAAATCTAGAAGAAATGAATGAATATCTGAAATCTTGGGAATCACCAAAGCTCGGCCAAGAAGAGATCAGTAGCTTAAACATACCCATAACATATGAAGAAATAGAGGATGTAGTAAGAAGCCTTCCAACTAAAAAAAGCCCAGGTCCAGAAGGTTTCACAGCAGAATTCTATAAAACATTTCAAAAAGACCTACAACCATTATTACTGAAACTGTTTAGAACTATACAATCAGAGGGAATTCTCCCAAATTCCTTCTGTGAAGCCAGCATCACTCTATTACCAAAACCAGGCAAAGATCCAACTAAAAAGGAGAATTATAGACCCATCTCCCTCATGAACACAGATGCCAAAATTCTAAACAGAATACTGGCAAATCGCATACAGACCCACATCAAGAAGATCATCCATCATGACCAAGTTGGATTCATACCAGAGATGCAGGGATGGTTCAACATACGAAAATCAATAAACATCATCAAACACATAAACGGAATCAAAGACAAAAACCACACCATCATCTCAATTGATGCTGAAAAAGCCTTTGACAAAATCCAGCATCCCTTCATGCTTAAAGTCCTAGAAGGAATTGGATTGGAGGGATCATTCCTCAATGTAATCAAAGCCATATACAGGAAACCCACAGCCAATATCATCCTAAATGGGGAAATGACGGAAACATTCCCTTTAAAGGTAGGAACTCGGCAAGGCTGCCCCCTATCACCACTCCTCTTCAATATAGTGCTTGAAACACTTGCTAGAGCAATAAGGCAAGAAAAGGATATTAAAGGAGTACTAATTGGAAAAGAGGAAGTCAAACTATCCCTATTTGCTGATGATATGATTGTTTACTTAAGGGATGCAAAAAACTCCACCAGAAAACTCCTAGAAACGATTAACAGCTTCAGCAAAGTGGCAGGATACAAAATTAACCTTAGAAAATCAATGGCCTTTCTTTACACCAAGAACAAGCAACTGGAGAAAGAATTCAAAGAGACCTTCCCACTCACAATAGCCTCAAAAACAATAAGATACCTAGGAACAAACCTAACCAAAGACACCAAAGACCTCTACAACAAAAATTTTAAACCCTTAAAGAAAGAAATTGAAGAAGACCTCAGAAGATGGAAAAACCTCCCATGCTCATGGATTGGGAAAATTAACATTGTAAAAATGTCCATTTTACCAAAACTCTTGTATAGATTTAATGCAATCCCAATCAAAATCCCCAAGAGTTTCTTCACAGGCTTGGAAACAAAAGTTCTTAAATTCATTTGGAGAAACAAAAGACCCCGAATAGCCAAATCAATCCTGAGTGAAAAGAGCTACACAGGAGGGATCTCTATACCAGATTTTAAACTATACTACAGGGCTATAGTCATAAAAACAGCCTGGTACTGGCACAAAAACAGACCTGTTGACCAATGGAACAAAACCGAAGATCCAAATCTGAGCACATACAATTTCAGCCATCTCATATTTGACAAGGGGGCCAAGAAACCACAATGGAGAAAAGACAGCATCTTCAGCAAGTGGTGTTGGCAAAACTGGATCACCACTTGTAGAAGAATGAAATTAAACCCCTACCTCTCGCCCTGTACAAAAGTCAACTCCAGATGGATTAAAGACCTCAACGTGAAACCCCAAACTCTGAAGGTGATAGAAGAAAAAGTTGGCAGCAGACTACAAGACATAGGCGTAGGAAAAGACTTCCTAAATCAGACAGCAGCTGCACAAGAATTAAGGTCGACAATTGACAAATGGGACCTCATCAAACTCAAAAGCTTCTGTACATCAAAAGAAACAATCAAGGAAGTGAAGAGAAATCCCACAGAGTGGGAGGAAACCTTCACTGCAGATACATCTGACAAAGCATTGATTTCCAGAATATATAAACTACTCAAAAAACGAAGAAAAAAGAAAACAAATGACCCTTTCAATAGATGGAGCAAAGAACTGAACAGAGACGTCACAAGTGAGGAATTAGAGATGTCTGAGAAACACCTCAAGAACTGTTCAACATCACTAATCATTAAGGAAATGCAAATAAAAACCACTTTAAGATATCATCTTACTCCAATAAGACTGGCTAGGATCAAGGGAACAAATGATACCAAGTGCTGGAGAGGTTGTGGGGAAAGTGGAACACTCATCCACTGCTGGTGGGAATGTACACTTGTACAGCCACTATGGAAAGCAGTGTGGAGAACCCTTGGAAGACTTGGAATGAACTTGCCACCCAACCCAGCCATACCACTCCTGGGCATGTACCCTCAAGACTTACGCCACCACAGAGATACATTCACGGCCATGTTTATTGCAGCTCTCTTCACAATAGCAAGGAGCTGGAACCAACCTAAATGCCCCTCAACTGACGAGTGAATAGAGAAAATGTGGTACCTCTACACAATGGAGTTCTATGCAGCAGTAAAGAAAGACAACAACACGAGCTTTGCAGGAAAATGGCTGGAGCTAGAGGACATCATGCTGAGTGAAGTAACACAGCCCCAGAAAAACAAACGACGAATGATATCCCTCATCTTTGGATGCTAGTGTCAATTACCCAGTTGTAAGTATTTCTTGTGTAGGGCCCTCTGAGCTTTTGTACAAAGCAGTTGGGCGTAATGCATATTGGAAACAACAACAACAACAACAACAACAATAACAACAGAAAGGACTGCATCAAAGAACTGACTGAAACAGTGGGAAAAAAAGACTGAAAGATGCAGGGCATGTATCGCATTATACATAATCTGGGTTGGGGTGGGGGTAAAGGAAAGGGTAATATGTTTAAATGGAACTGAAAATGATGTATGAAATACATAAAACATCAATAAAAGTATATTAAAAAGAAAGCAACTATAGCTAAATGTACCTGTATATATAAAGCATGTATATTTACATGGCAATGTAAAAATAGTGACAACAAAAGTGGGAAAGTTAAACATAAAAATGATAATGTTAAAAAAAAGAGATTGGCCTGAGCCTCAGAAGAGACTGTGGATTGTAGAATTTTGAATGGAATTGAAAGTGGTAAAGACTATGGGGACTTTTAAGGTTGGACTACATGCATTTTGCATTTTATATGGTCAGGAGCCTATGGGGGCCAAGGAGTGGAATGTGGTAGTTTGAATGGGTGTCCCCCATAGGCTGTCAGTATTCAGACATTTGTCTCCAGTTGGTGGGACTGTTTTTGGAGGTCTTAGAAGGTGTGGCAGTGCTAGAGGAAGGATGTTATTGGGGGCAGACTTAGTGAGTTTAACAAGCCTCATGGTCTACAGTTGCTCTCTTTTTGTTTCCTGTGCTCATTGAGAGATGTGACCCTCAGTTTGTTGCTCCAGTCTCCAGCCGCCATGCCTCCTGTCACCATGGACTCTAATTCCCTGGAACCATCAATCGTAAGCTCAAATAACCTCTTCCATTTATAAGTTCCTTGGTCATGGTGTTTTATCACAGCAACAGAAAAGTGACTAATACACTAACCCTTTACTAAAAAAGGGCCAAGGCTCCATTTATATTTTTTCAGAAATCTCAAAGAAAAGCTACCATAAGTGCCTTCAAGAGATCTTCACCTTCACTTGGACCTGGGCTCTGAAGCTCCCTCATGAAGACAGTTTGTATCTCCTCTCTTCTTGCTCCCACTTGTGCCCCAAACTTCTGGGCCTTTGTCCCTTTGCCTCCCATACTCTTACATGTCTCTCAGAATGCCCCTGCCTTCCCAGCTTTTTACTCCTCTAACCTATCCACAGGACTACCATTGACGACCCCCAGTGGTCACTTTATCAACGTCACTGGTACCTTTTACAATCTCTCCAATACACTTTTCTTCACACAATTCGGTACAGGTCACCCCCATTGTGTCTCCCTATATTCTCATACTTCAGGTGATTTCAAAGGCAATAGTTCTCAAGGCCAAGTTAGAGGCCTCTCTAAATTCTTGACTTCGCACATTGGCTCTACATCTGCTAATTGCACCAAGGCTCAGCTAAGCTTTCTATTCCTCAATGTCAGCCCATTACCCACTACGCTTCGGGAGTTGGCCTCCTGATAGAATGGCTCTATTGTTTGGGCCACCCTTGAGCTTATGTGGTGGGCAATGTCTCCAAACTTTGGTTGTGGTTCCGGACCCCTGGGGCAACTCCTCACATAGTGCCTCTGACTATAGCTTCTGTGGCCCTGCCCAACGTCTTCTTAATCTGCTCTTTGGGGAATGGTCCCTCTGTGGCCCTATCACTTGTTCTGATGTCCATTCACTACTGTTCCTTAATGGTACCACCTACTTTAATGGTACTTATACTGCTAACTCCAGCTTCGAGAGCTCTGTTAATGTTACTCAAAATACATCTTACTCCTTTCTCCCCATACTGGTATGGTTTTTGCCCCCCTTCTATTTCCTCTTGACTAACATCTCCTCACCTGTTAACTCCAGTTTAATCAACTGCTTGGGAGCCTCCCCTTGATTCTTGTCTGATTGCTGGCCCTATCCTAGGGGTAACCTAACACTTTTGCTCCAAAGACCCTCTGCCCTCTGGGTCCCCATGACCAATGTCACCCACTTCCACAGAGTGGAACTCATGCGTCCTACATGCCTATGCCTAGACTTCGGGCTTACTGCCTTCATCATCAGAACCATTCTAATTGATCTTGCCTTGGCTGCCATGGCAGATGCCTCCCTTACCCAAAGTATTATGATAGCCACTACCCTGAGTTCCATTGTGGACCAATCGGCCTCAATCCTCCAAACCCAAAACCTCATCAACTCCCTCTTTCACACTGCTATTCTCAATCTACAGCAACAGATTGACCTCCTGGGTGAGGAAATTTAAACACTCCACACTATGGTTTGGATGTCCTGCAACCCCAAGTTCTCCTCCTTTTGCTTAACCCCCTTTCCAGTTATTAATATCTCTCAGAGGCGTCAGGAATTTACTGACTACATCAAGGGTCCCTGGTCCCAACAATTCGTAAACTATACTTTGATTTTTGGTTGCCAAATTGTGTCCTTTAACTCCACTCACCCTGAGGTCATAGCCTTTGATACCAGTTTCATTTCACAGGTGTGGTCTAAACTAAAATCTCTCTTTGATCCCACAATGGTAGCCACATGGGGAATCCTCTGCCTTCTGGCAATAGTCTGTCTCCTTTTCTTCAGATGTCTGCTGTGTTTCACCCATGGCCAATGCAAAGCCGACAAAGTGACAGCCCAGGTCCTGTCAGCAATGGTCGACAGGGGGGCCACCTACACCGCCGCTGATGAAATAATTTGCATCTGGGTCTCATCCATCCACAACTCACATGAATAAGCCTGATGACTCTGCCAGAATATGCACCACCCCACGCATCCTATCCTGCACCCACCCTGCACGGTTCCTCATCCTTGGGCCAAGTTATCCAATCTTGCTGTATTATACAGCAGGCCAAGATTCCCTATTACAGGCTTATCCACAAGGGGCTAGGGCCCTATAAAATGGCCATCTTATCCAGCCCCTCACTCTCCATGTTACCAATGAGGGATAAGACCCTGAATAGACCGAGGCAACCTAAGACAGGGCATGGAGAGGCTCTTTGGCAGACCAGAGTCATAGCACCCCCATGACGGGTAAGATCTTTCTGCAGTCAGTCAACTTATGACAGGAGTCAAACCTAAGCTGTTTGTACCCCAAAGACACGTAAGACTGAATCTGCAAGAATAGACAACCTAAGAAAGGGGTTATGCTCCTCCTCCTGCATTACAAAAACAAAAGGGGGGGAGCTGTTGGGCCTGGTTCTGAGCCATGGGGCCCACAAGTAATCTCTTGTGTCTGCCCTAAAGTTTGGCGACTTGTCTGTAAGTTTCAAAAGTAAGTCAAATCTGCATAGGAATGACTCAGCATAGCCCAACCTGAAAACATGGCTTTGCCTGGGCAAGCTAAGAAGACCGCTCACCTAGACCTGGTTGCAGGTTGCTTACACATGGCTGCAGGTCACCTCGATGCAGCTGAGAAGCCAGGTTGTCTGGACATGGCTGAGAATCCCAGTTACCATTGGCTCAGGATCCCAGTCACTCTCACTTCTCCCATCAAGCTTGCCAAAGAGATATAAACTGCTACTGGATACAATAAAATGAGCTTTTGCCTAGACCCACTCCCGGCCTCATGTGGGTATTTTTTTCGGGATCACCGGCACTCACTCCCTTGCTCAGCCCCATCTCAATAAGTAGGCGGTCCACACTTCTCTCCCAAGCCCTCTCCATGGAGCATCAGCGGTTGCTGGGGAAGTAGCCCCGGCAAAGTCAGCTTCCACACTGAAAACCCTTGATAGGGCTCCACCTGCAGTTCCTGCAGCTACTGTAGAGAGAATGATGCCTAGGCTGACATGAAGCAGGATGATTATCTCTCTCTTTTGATTGCCCTGGTCCACATCCAAGCAACTTCCTCCTTCTCATAAAGGAAGAGCTGGCGAGTGATAATTATGGGCAAACAAATTCCAGAACCAGTAGCATTTGCACAGAGGGATGCAGTGCCATCACACAAGAGTAAGAACGCTGATTTGACACACAGGGTCTGTCAAGAGGTACACTTCAGAGGTACCTGAGGTCTGGGGCTGCTGCAGCTCTCACTAAACAAATAGGAAGTGGAGCGAGTCAGTCAAAGAGAGAAATGTGGTTAAACAATGGCTCTGTCTCCACAGGGGCCGATTCCTTAAAAGAGGCATTATAAGGAACAGCAGTGAGAAGGGTGTGTGTGAAAGTTGCCCAGAAAAAAACATTGGGAGACTTTGAAGTGGGTAGAGTAATTAAGGGGATCTCGGGCTTATTGAATGTACTGGGGCCATATTACAGTAGACTGAAGCTATCCTTCCATTTTGAATTCCTGTAACAAAATGTGGGATTGAGTGAGAATGGGCAGAGGAGCTAAAACAAGATGGCAAGAGCTGTGGATATCTGCCACAAGGTAACTGGCATTATTGTAAGAGTAGTGTTTTCCCTGGACTCCAGCCCTCCAGAAGACCTGTATATTAATTTCAAACCGATTATTTCGAATCCAGAACAGACTCTTTCGGCTGTAAACATTTTCCCACCTGCAAGACCAGAATCTGCAACTGCCATTAGTGTTAACTTCCTGTAAATATTGTCCTTTGCTAAGATGGAGGAAGCACATAAAGGGTGCCAGTCAGGTCGATGTGGAATTTGGAAACACAGTGATTATGATTACCTTGCTGAGTCTTGGCCCTGTGTGTTATGAGGGATACCTGTATGATTTGCAATATTCCATAACTGACAAATTGATTTAATGCGAGAGCTAGCAAATGCTGACCCATTGTCCTTTTTAATCTATTTGGGAATGCCCATGGTAGCAAAGGTAGAAAGGAGGTGGGCATTGAGATCCTTGGCTCTCTCTCCAAGTGGGGAGTAGCTCAAATAAATTTGGAAAAAATGTCCACCGTGACAAAGACATACTTTTGTTTTCCAAAGGAAGCTATCTTGTAAAGTGAGTTTACCAGAGAGCAGTTGCTTTTAACTCCTTGGAGTTAATCCCCAAAACCTGTAGTTCAGGGATTTTTATTAGAGCAGAAATGGCGGAACAAGTTATAACAATTCACTGAAGTTGGGTGGAGGAACTATCAGGAAAGGGAGCATGGAAGCCTCAAGGACAGAAACCACCTTAGAGTGAAAGGATGGAAAAAATATTCCAAGAAAATCGTGATAAGAAACAAGCTGGAGTGGCTATTATAATATCAGACAAAATAGATCTCAAAGTAAAATTAATCAGAAGAGAAAAAGAGGGCCATAACATGCTTGTTAAAGGAACAATGAACCATGAAGACTTCATAATCCTATATGTCTATGCACCAAACTCTAGTGCTTGTAACTTTATAAACACAACTCTGCAGGACCTCAAGACACAGATTAATCCTATCACACTAACAGTGGGAGACTTCAACACCCCACTGAGCCCCTTGGATACATCAACAGGACAAAAAATAGACAGAAAGACATCCGAACTGAACAATACATTACACCAAATGGACCTCACAGACATCTACAAAATATTCCACCCAAATACCAGAGAATATACTTTCTACTCAGCACTCACAGAACATTCTACAAAATTGACCACATACTGGGGCACAAAAGTAACCTCAACAAATACAAAAGGATAAAAATTCTTCCATGCATTATATCAAACAACGGTGCAAGAAAGCTCAATATGAACAACAGAGTAAGTCCAACTAGGTACAAGAACCTATGGAGACTGAAATACACAATCCTGAACAACTAATGGGTCAGGGAAGAAATAAAGAATGAAAAAAAAGTATTCATGGAACTGAACAAAAAAGACAATACAACACAAGGAAACCCGTGGGATACTTTAAAAGGAGCCTAGAGAGGAAAATTTATAGCCCTAAGTGTCCATATCACAAAAACCTTAAGGAAACAAGTAAATGATCTAGCACTGCAGCTAAAAACACTTGAGAGACAACAACAACTGGATGCCAAACCAAGCAGACAGGAAGAAATGAAATATCAGAGCAGAAATCAATGAAATAGAAACAAAGAAAACAATACATAAAATTAATGAATCCAAAAGCTGGTTGTTTGAAAAAATAAACAAAATAGATAGACCTCTAGCTCGGTTAACCAAAAAAAGATAGAACAACTCCAAATCAATAGTATTTGTGATGAAAGGGGAAACATCACAACAGATAAAGAAAAGATCTAGTCAACCATATGGGACTACTACAAAAATCTATACACTACTAAATTTGAAAACATAAGATAAATGGATGAATATCTGAAATCCTGGGAACCAATAAAGCTCAACCAAGAATAGATTGACAATTTAAACAGACCCATAATAGTTGAGGAAATTGAAGATGTAATTAAAAACCTCCCTCCCCCCAAAAAATCCCCAGTCCAGATGGTTTCAGGGCAGAATTCTATAAGACATTTAAAGAGGTCCTTCGTCCATTATTACTCAAACTGTTTAGAAGGATACATACACAGGGAATTCCCCCATACTCCTTCTATGAAGCCAGCACCACTCTAATACCAAAGCAAGGCAAAGATGCAAGCCAAAAAGAAAGCTATAGACCCATCTTATTATTGAACATAGATGCAAAATTTCTCACCAAAATACTTGCAAATCATATAGAGACCCACATTAAAAAGATCATCCATCATGATCAAGTTGGATTCACACCAGAGATGCAGGGATGTTTCAACATACGTAAATCAATAAATATCATAAAACACATAAATGGACTGAAAGACAAAAACCATACAATCATCTCAATTGATGCAGAAAAAGTCTTTGACAAGATCCAGTTTAAAGTCCTAGAGAGAATAGGCCTGAAAGGAACATTCTTCAACATGATCAAAGCCGTACATAGGAAACCCACTGCCAACATCATCCTAAATGGAGAAAAATTGGAACCGTTTCCCTTAAAGGCGGGAACCTGGCAAGGCTGACCCCTATCACCACTCCTCTTTAACATAGTGCTTGAACCACTAGCTAGGGCAATAAGACAAGAGAAGGAAATTAAAGGAGTACTAATCTGAAAAGAAGAAGTTAAGCTATCCCTTTTGCAGATGATATGATAGTTTACCTAAGGGATGCAAATAACTCCACCAAAAAACTTCCAGAAATTATCCACAGTTTTAGTAAAGTGCTGGGCTGCAAAATTAACCTAGCAAAATCAGTAGCATTTCTTTACACCAAAAATAAACGAGTGGAGAATGAGTATAAGAAGACCTTCCCACTCACAATAGCCTCAAAATAACAAGATACCTGGGAACAATCCTAACACAAGGTACCAAAGACCTCTACAACAAAAATTTTAAACCCCTGAAGAAGGAGATTGAAATGACATCAAAAAATGGAAAAATCTCCCATGCTCATGGATTGGAAAAATCAACATAATAAAAAAGTCCATTTTACCCAAATTGATATACAGATTCAATGAAATCCCAATCACAATCCATATGAGCTTCTTCACAGACTTGCAAAAAATTGCTTGAATTAATATAGAAAAACAAAAGACCCTGAAGAGCTAAGGCAAACATGAGTGAAATATACAATACAGTGGGGACTGCCCTACCAGACTTCAAATTATATTACAGGGCCATAGTCATAAAGACAGCCTTGTACTGGCACAAAAAGAGACATGTTGACCAATGGAAGAAAATTGAAGATCCAAACTTGAGCTCATACTATTTCAGCCACTTCATATTTGACAATGGTGCAAAAAACCCTCAGTGGAGGAAGGATAGCATCTTCAGCAAATGGGGCAGGTAAAAATGAATCACCATTTGTTGAAGAACAAAATTAAACCCCTACCTCTCACCCTGAACAAAAATCAACTCCAAGTAGATAAAAAATCGCAATGTTAAGTCCAAAACCCTTAAGCTGATAGAAGAAAATTTAGCAACAACTTACATGACATAGGTGTAGGAAATGACTTTATAAATCAGACAGCAGCTGCACAGGAATTAAGGTCAACAATTGACAAATGGCACCTCATAAAACTCAAAAGATTCTGTACAGCAAAAGAAACAATCAAGGAGGTGAAGAGAAAAACCTCAGAGTGGGAGGAAATCTTTACCAGTGATACATTTGACAGAGCATTGACATCAAGAATATATAAACTACTCAAAAAACAAAGAAGTAAGAAGAAAAATGACTTACTCAAAAGATGGAGTAAAGAGCTGAACAGAGACTTCACCAGTAAGGAAGTAAAGATGGCTGAAAAACATCTTAAAAAGTGTTCAACACCATTAACAATTAAGGAAATGCAAATTAAAACCACTCTCAGATATCATCTCACTCCAATAGAACTTGCTAAGATCAAGATAACAAAAGACAACAGATGTTGGAGAGGTTGTGGGGAAAAGGGAACACCCTTCCACTGCTGATGGGAATGCAAACTTGTACAACCACTGTGGAAACCAGTGCTGAGAACCCTTAAAAGACTAGGAATGAGACTACCACCTGACCCAGTCATACCACTCCTGGGTTTATACCCCAAAGACACATCCTACTGCAAAGATACATGCACGTCCATGTTTATTGCAGCTCTCTTTACAATAGCAAAGAGCTGAAACCAACCCAAATGCCCCTCAACACACTAGTGGATGACAAAAATGTGATACATCTACACAATGGAGAACTATTTAGCTGTAATAAAAGATGGCATTATGAAATTTGCAGGTAAATGGATGGAGCTCGAAGCCATTATGCTGAGTGAAGTAACACAGTCACAGAAAGAAAAATGGAGAATGGTTTCTCTAATTTGTGGATGATAGTACCAAATCCCCCTGCCTAAGGGCAAGCTGAATGACATTACTGTTATATTTTTGTTTATCTGAAAGCAACTATGTTGGTATAATGTGAATCTCTTAACGGGCTCTAGAATCCACCCACCAGTTATTCTCAGACTCTGTAATTATTGTATATGGGTGTATTAGTCACTTTTCTGTTGCTGTGATAAAACACCATGACCAAAGGAACTTATAAAAGGAAGAGTTTATTTGAGATTATGATTGATGGTTCCAGTGAATTAGGGTCCATTGTGGCGGGAGGCTTGGCGGCTGGAGCTGGAGCAGCAAGCCAAGGGTCACATCTAGCAATGAGCACAGGAAGCAGAGAGAGAGCGACTAGAGACTACAAGGCTTGTTAAACTCACTAAGCCTGCCCCAAGTGACATACTTCCTCTAGCATGGCCACACCTTCTAAGACCTCCAAAAACAGTGCCACCAACTGGAGACAAAATGTCTGAATACTTAAAGCTTATGGGGGACACTCATTCAAACCACCACATTACACTCCCCGTAGGCTCCTGACCATATAAAATGCAAAATGCATTTAGTCCAACCTTAAAAGTCCCCATAGTCTTTACCAGTTTCAATGCCATTCAAAAGAATACAGTTCAAAGTCTCTTCTGAGACTCAGGCCAATCTCCTAATTGTAAGCTCCTGTAAAATCAAAAGGCAAATTACAAACTCCCAACGTACAGTGGAACTGAATGCACATTCCCATTCCAAAATGGAGAAATAGAGGCATAGTGAGGAAATACTGGACCAAAACAAGACCAAAAAACCAGCAGGGCAAACTCCAAGTCCAGTAGCTCCATGTGTGACTTCTGGGACTTGACTTCCAAAGGGCTTAGATGTCTCAGCTCTTCCACCTTTGCTTGCAACATACATCTCTTTCATAGGCTGCTACCACTCCCTGTATGCAGCTCTCCTTGGCAAATATTTCACAGGTCTGTCATCTCGAATGTCTTCTTGGGGTCTCCGCTGCCAAACAGGCTTCACATTCACAGCTTCACGCAATGGCCTATCATGGCCTTTTTTATTCAGGGACACCCCTGCTGCACTCTGCCTGACCACTCTGGCTCTCTGAAAATGTGGAGGAAGAACTGATGACCCCTTCACTTTTACAAAATTCATGCCTCTAAATCCAGCACCACGTGAATGAAATTGCCGAATCTGCCTGCAAGTTCGGGATATACTATCTCCTACTTTAACTACATTTGCAATTTTTCTCTGCCCTGAAATTGTTGGAGGATTAGCTGGGTGTGGTCTTGCCCTGAAGGTATTGATTCTGTTTACTTGTAAATCTTGAGGCTTCTCCTTAATCACTTTAATCTCAACTTTCCTATTGTTTACTTGTAAATATCTAGGCCTCTCCTTAATCACTTTATTCTCCTTATGAAAGGGAGCCTCTCCTTCACATGCCTTGGCAAAACCTTTTATCTTCCTAGTGTACTTTTTAGATCCAAACTGTACATTCTGCATTTCCTTCTGCCCCATCTGCTCTTTTTCACTGTAGATCTGTATAATATTCACCATTAAAAGCCACTCCACCATTTCTACATTAGGCTGTCTTGAAATATCCTCNGCAGTTTTCAGATCCAAACTGTACATTCTGCATTTCTTTCTGCCCCATCTGCTCTTCTTCACTGTAGATCTGCACAATATTCACCATCAACAGCCACACCACCATTTCTACATTAGGCTGTCTTGAAATATCCTCCACCAAAGACATTAGTCCATTGCTTTCCAACTTAGCATCAGGCAAGCATTTGGGCTGCTGGAAAACTGCTGCCAGACTCTTTATCACAATATCCCAGTTGTTGCCTAAGTCTTTATTTTTCTCTGGAACTACAATTTTTTGCAGCCATGCTTTCTTCCAGGCTTCTACTAGAATGGCCTGTTAAGCTCTGCTTACAGTAGTCAATAGCTTTTCTAGCCCAAAGTTCCAAAGTCTTCCACATTTCTCCAAACATCTACATGGTCAGGTTATTCACATCCAACATCCCACTCCTGGTACCAAATAACTGTAATAGTCACTTTTCTGTGATAAAACAACATGACCAAGGAACTTCTAAAAGGAAGAGTTTATTTGAGCTTATGATTGATGGTTCCAGGGAATTAAAGTCGATTGTGATGTGAGGCATGGCAGCTGGAGCTGGAGCAGCAAGCCAAGGGTCACATCTAGCAATGAGCACAGGAAGCAGAGAGAGAGCGTGACTGGAGACCGTGAGGCTTGTTAAACTCACTAAGCCTGCCCCCAGTGACATACTTCCTCTAGCATGGCCAAACCTTCTAAGACCTCCAAAAACAGTGCCACCAACTGGAGACAAAATGTCTGAATACTTAAATCCTATGAGGGACACTCATTCAAACCACCACAATGGGTGAAGAATATTTACCAGTATTTTAGAATAATATAAAATTAATGGAGGAAAATGTGAATTCCTAGGCATTAAAAAAAAAAGACAGAGAAAGATACAGGACAGTTACGGCAGACTTCATTGTCTCGGGTGGGGTGAGGTGGGGGAAGGGAAAAATGGAATATGCCTGAACTGAATTGGGAAATGATGTATGAAATACACAAGGCATCAATAAAAAGTAAAATGTTGAGGATCACAAGAAATAAAAAATAAAAAATAAAATAAAAAGACTGTGATGGCCCTCCTATTCCTACAAATTTAGGTTCTGGAAGCAAGGGTCAGTCAGGGGGTATCTCTTGCTGTTTTAACATTCTGTCTTCCCCTGTGTCTATCAAACATTTAAAAGGCCTGCCCCCAATTTTATTCGTCAATGCAGGATGTGAGCCTTCTGAAATAGGCGCCCAGAGGGCACATACTGACACACACTCCTTTTTCCCTGTGCTAGGGGCTGCCCGCCTAGAAGTTTAAAGGCGGCAATTTTTTGCAAACTTTATCAAAGTTTGAATGGCAATCTTAACTCTAATGGTATCCTTTTTTATACCCGGGGCAGAGAACATGGGGTGCATTCAGAAGGCCCTCCGTGAGAGACTTGTGCTTTGGGGCACTGTGTTTTCCAATGACCTCTGCCTCCACAGTTAAAACATTTCTTATTTGTGCTGAGAGCAGCTGCAAAGGCTTGAGCTAGATAATTAGCTGTGTGTGAGCTTGTGCCCACTTCCTGAGTTGCCACTATCCATCTGTCAAAATGGTCATCTTTTAAGCCCTGTTATGCTTGCTTACATTCAGAACTCATTCCTTCCCAAACAATATTTTTAAGGAGTATTTCTCTGGATGAACAGAGATCTTTCTTTCTAGGCAGCTTTTAGTTCTTAAGATGAAGTCAGACAGGGGTTTCTCAGGTTTTTGCCTAGGAAATAATAAGCAGGAATTGGCCTGGGATTCAATGGGTGGTGTAATTCAATCCCAGGCCTGTAGCGTGCAAAGGCGGACCTGGTAATAATACCCTGGGGCCAGTCCAGCCTGCTGAATCCCTATGCTAAAATTTCTTTCTCCAAAGAGCTGTTTGTAACCCCAGTCTATATTAGGTTGCCCTCGATTTCTCTGAACCTGTCAGAGACATTTGTCTCTGTACAGTGTTTCCCATTGTAAGAATAGCGGACCTGGAAGTGAAGATCTACAGATATCTCTCCAGTCCTGGGAAGTGTTAAGAGAAGCGCAAAAGCTCTGGAGAATGGACTTTGTCCACGGTGCCTGGACACAATCCTCTTTGATTGCTTGCCTGAGTTCTTTCAACTCACTTGCCTGTATAGATACCAGTTAAGAGGACAAACCTGAGTTGGAGATATGTTAACGGGGATCACCTGTAATTTTAGAACGTGGTTGTCCCGAATCTGGCACAGTTTTGTGTATCAGAGAAGGAAAACCTTTAAGGTGAAGTCTTCCAGGCCCCTTGAGAGGGAGTGGCTGATAATTAAGGTAAAGGTTAAGGCTAGACACTTGACTGTTTTGATTATCCTGTTCTATTTTTTCTGGGTCTGCAGCTTGGGGGATTTCAGAGGGAATTTTATTGGGGCTCTAGAGGGGAGTGTTAGGAGGTTCTTGGGAGGAGGGGATCTGTGATTTAATTTTATTGTTTTCCTTTCCTGGCATTGTTTGGTGAGAAGGCATTAAGCATTGTCTCACCACAGCTAATAGTGGTAAGAATGTGAGATGCCAGAGCATTTTCTCTCTGTCTAGCATTCTGTGCCACTTGTGTCCAGGATTCTGAATTCCATAAGTCTGCAAGGGACATCCATGGGACAATATTAACAGTCTCATTCCAGAAGGAGGCAACTTCCCACGTGGAAATTTTAACTCCTTGACTCTTGAGGAGTGTTTATATTTCCTTAGCCTGTGGTTCTTTTGCTGTGTATGTTTGTTTCCCATGATAAAGAGAGATAGGAAATGCTAGTGGTTAGGGAAAGTGACTGTTTAAACACTAATCTCATGGGAAGAGAGAATTCCATGGAGATGTGGTGAGCTGGCTGTATAGAGAACAGAGACTAAAATTAGATTCAAAGATTAATCTCCTGTAGAAACAGTTAAATTCCATGGAGATAGACCACAGCTGGGCGTGAATACCCTAATCAGGGGGGTTATCTACCTGTGTCTACAGTAAAACCCTCCAAAATTGTCCCTCACATGGGGGAAAACAAGGGCTAAGGGAGAGCCCGAGAAATACCTTGTTTCCTTCTTCCTTTGGTGGATAGTTGAGCCCCATGTTGGGTGCCAGTTGTTGTTGTTGAATGTCTGAGTCACATGTGACCACATTCCACACGCTGTTCCTCCCTTCTTGGCTCAGCTCCAGCACTGTCCCCTGCCTGCAGGCCGACAGTTTCTAGGCTTAGCTCTGGCAATGAGGGGGGAGGGAAAACCGCAGGAGATCACCCATGGAAAATGAATGGACTCACAGAGACCTGTGAGAAAATTAACTCAGTTTTATTTCTGTCAGTGAGGGATATATATTGAAGGCTACTGTGCTCTGGGCAAGGAAATGGGGGCAGGAGGGTGGGAAATGAGGAGCAGGGAAGTGTTAGCCATCTTGGCTCCTACCAGGGATGACTGAGCTACTGGAGCTACTGTTTGTGTAAACAGTAAGCTGGAGGTGTGACATCTTTGCTCAATACATCAAAGGAAGAGGCCAACAGGATTAGAAATTTGTGGAAATAGGTGAGGCAGGAAAACACTGCCTGCCCGGTCCTCACAAAGAGGCCCTGGGGCAGAATTCTGCAGTCCTCCTGCTTCAAGCCAAGTCAACTCCTATTCCCACAAAAGTTCATGCCATGGTGAAAACATTCTATGAAGAAATCACTCCATCATGGACTTAGAGTGCATGGTGACATCAGTTCATGAAAACATTAGTCCATGTAGTACTTATTCCATGTAGATATTTTTTCATGAGAATTTGGTTCCATGTGGAAATTAGTCATTGGGAAATTCAATTCATGGAGAAATTAGTCCATGTTGAACTCAGGTCATGGATAACTCAATACATGGAGATATCTATCCATAGAGAAATCACTCCATGAAGAAGGCAATGCATGGAGAATTCAGGGCATGGAGGTATCAGTACATGATGAAATGAGTCATGATGAATTCACATCCATGGGGACCCCAGTTCATGGAGAACTCAGGCCATGGTGATATCATCTCATTGAAAAATAAATCTTTGGGTAGGTCATTTCCATGAGGACCTCATTCTTAGAAAAATTAGTCTATGAATTACCTAGTCCATGGAAAATTCAGTCACTGAGAGTTGGGGTCAATGGAGCCACAATCTATGGAAAATTTAAACCACAGAGAAATCATTCCATGGAGAATTTGAGTCCCTGGAGACCTTAGTCCATGGTGAAGTCAGCCAATGGAGATTGAATTCCATGGAAATATGAGTTCATGGATAAATAAGCCCATGTATAACTCAGTCAATGGAAATTTTCAGGCTATTAAGACTTCAGTACATGGAGAACTTATAATGTGGAGAATAGAATCCATGAAGAAATCAGTCCATTGTAGGTAGAGACAGTCCACCTGTGGCTGTATGTCTTAAGTTGCCCAACTGCTGTTTGCACCTGACACTGCCTCTAAGTGACAATGGCTTGTATTAAGTTCTGACACACTGTGTGAGAAAAAATTGTGATACAGAGCTCCTGATATATACAGATTGTGATGGAGGGGGTCTGGAATAGGCTGAGAGAAGTGATGTCATTCTGTTTATATAAAGGTGAGCTGTACACCCACATGGCAGCCGAGAACCGTCTGAAATTCCGGTTCCAAGAGAGCTCCAGTTCCAGGGGAATCCGGCACCCTCTTCTGACCTCTGCAGTGTTGCACAACACGGGTGCACAGACCTGCATGCAGACAGTACATTCACACACATACAGAAATAAATAAAATTAATAAATTTTTTAAATAAAAAAATAAAAAGGTGGGCTATAAACAATAAATCAAATCTACATATTCACTTGATGAGATTCCCAGACAAATTATTTCCATGTGTTTTCAAGTTAAACCCCTCAGGCTTGTGTTTAAGTTTTGAATGCTAGCAGAAATCCGGCTGAGGTGAAGCAATCTGGTTCCAGCCTGTGAAGTCCAGCATCAGAGCCAGCAAGATGATGAATAGTGAGGGTGAAGTATCTGTGTTGGTGAGAAGAGACTGAGGAATGCTGATCAAGCATCTGTCTTAGAGGTCCAGCAGTGTAATCAATAGGTCCCTGTCTGTTGTGGGTGTTAAGTGCTAACTAGTGGGATAGAGAATCAACCACTATTTCCTAAGGTTAACAGAGAGCTATGTGCAGCTGCTTCTTTCCCTTTTCCCCTTTCTCTTTAATCCACCAAGAATGGTTACATAACTGAGTGCAGAAGATCACAAAACTACAGTTCATGATGGAAATGGGTTCATAGAGAAATCAATCCATCAAGATGTCAGTACATGAAGAACTTACCCCATGGGTAAATCAGTCCATGGCGAAGAAAATCCATAGATGATTAAGGCCATGGAGAATACATTCCATGGAGAAATATGTCCATGGAGAAATCTGTCCATGGAGAATTTGGTTCGGTGGAGACATTAGTCCACACAGAACTCATTCCATGGTGAACTCAGACCATGGAGAAATCAGTCATGAGGAATTCATGTTCATGGGGAGCTCAGTCCATGGAGAACTAAGGCCATGCAGAATATAGTCCATGGAGAAATCAGTGCATGGAGAACATGAGTCCATGGAGACAAGACACCATGCAGAACCCAATCCATGTTGAAATCATGCCATGGAGAACTCAGCTCATGGACAACTCAGTCACTGAAAATTACAGGCTATGGAGAACTTGATCCATATGAAGTTCAGGCCTAGGGGATCTCAGGCTATGGAGATCTCAGTGCATGTGAAATAAGTTCATTGAGAAGCTTGTCCATGTAGCCCTAAGTCCAACGATAAGTCAGTCCATGGAGAAAGTAGTCCATGTAGAACTCAGTCCATGGAGAACTCAGCTCATGCCGAATTGAGTACATGGAAAACTCAGCCCCTGGAAACCTCAGTCCATGGAGAATTTGGGACCATGGGGACCTCAGTCTTGGAAAACTATCCATGGAAAAATAAATCCATGGAGAATTGTATTCCATGGGGAAATCAAGGAATGAGAACCTTAATCCATGGAGTACTCATTCCATGGAAACATCTATTTGGAGAATTCTGGTCCATTTGACATCTCAGTTCATTGTGAATTTAGGCCATGGTCAACTCAGTCCATGGAAAAATCAGTCTCTGGAGAATTTGAGTGCATGGGAAATTAGTTCAAAGAAAAATCATTCCTGGGGAAATAAGGTCTATGGTGACCTCAGTCTATGGAGAAATAGTGCCATAGAGAAATTTGTTCCATGGAGACAGGACTCCATGTGGAACCTAGTCCATGTTTAAATTGGGCCATGGAAACTTCAATCCATGGCGAACTCTGCTCACAGAGAAATCAAATCATAGTGAACTTGGTTTGAGGTATACCTCAGTCAGGCAGGAAACCAGTATATAAAAGATCAGGCCATACATAATTCAGTCCATGGAGAAATCAGTCCATTGGGAAGCCAATCCATGGAGAAGCCATGCTGTGGTGAATTATGTAAATTGAGAAATCCATCCATGGAGACTTTGATTTCATGGAGACATGAGTCCATGGACAAGTCGGGCCATTGAGATGTCAGTCCATGGAAAACACTCTTTGTAGAGAAATTAGTTCATGCTGAACTTGTGTTGACTTAGACTTCAGTCAATCAGGAAATCAGACTATGAAGATCCCAGGCCATACAGAATTCAGCTCATGGAGAAATCAGTTCATGGATAAGAACTCAGGGCATACACAATTCAGTCCATGGAGAAATCAGTCCATAGCGAAGCCAGTCTGTGGAGAAGCCATGCTGTGGAGAATTCTGTCCATGGAGAAATCAGTCCATGGTGAGCTTGGTTCCACGGAGGCATGAGTTCATGGAGATCTCAGGACATGGAGAGCTCTGCTCATGGTGAAATCTTTCCAGGGAGAACTCGGGACATAGAACAATCAGTGAATGGGGTACATGGTGCAAGGACAAATATGTCCGTGGTTAATTCAGGTCCATGGAGACCTCCATCCATGGAGAAGTTACCCCATGGAGAATTCAGGCTATGGACAGTTCAGCTCATGGAGAAAACAGTCCATGAAGAAAGAAAGCGATGGAGAACTCAGTCCATGGAAAACTCAGATCATGGGGACATTAGTCCCTGGATAACTCAAGCAATGGTGAAATCAGTCCATGGAGAAAACAGTCCATAGATAATTACAGTCCATGGAGACCTTACTCCATGAAAACCGCTGTCCATGGAGTAATTCCATGGAGAAATCACTCCATGAATAATCTAGTCCACATAGGGAAATCAGTTCATGGAGAACTCAGTTCATGGAGAAATCAGTATATGATGAACTTAGGGCATGAAAAATCCAGTCCATGGAGAATACGATTCATGGAAAAATCTGTCCATGGTGAACTTGGGTCTCATAAGAATTCTGTCTATCAAGACCACAGTCCATGAAGAACTCAGGCCATAGGGATTGAAGTCCATGGAGAAGTCAGTCAATGGAGAACTTGTGTCCATGGAAATATGAGTCCATGTAAAACTCAGGCAATATAGAACTCAGGCCACGGACAACACAGCTTATGGAGAAATCAGTTAGTGAAGAACTCAGCAATGAAGCAGTCTTTCCATAGAGTGCACAGTTCATAAAGAAATACATCCTTGGTGAATTAGGTTCCATGGAAACTTAAGTCCATTGAAAACTCAGTCCCTGGAGAAGTCAGCCTATGGAAAAAATTCAGAACTATGGTGAAATCAGCCCTTGAAGAACTCAGGCATGAAGAAATGATTCATGGAGAATTCAGGTCAATGGGGACCTCAGTCCATGGAGAAGTCAGGACAAGGTGAGAACAGACTTTGAAGAAATAAATCCATGGGAATATTGGCCCATTTGGAACTAAGCCCAAATCAGTCCATGGAAAACTTTGGTCCATGGAGTTCTCAGTCCACAAGAACTCATTCTATGAAGAACACAGGGCATGAAGAATTCAGTACATGTAGAAATCTGTCCCTGGAGAAATCAGGCCTTTGAGATACAATCTATGGAGAACTCAGGCCATGGACAAGTCAGTTACTGAAAAAAATCATTCCATCTACAACTCAGTCCATGGAAAAATAAGTGCTTGGTGAATTAAGTCCAAGCAGATCTCAGTTCATAAAGAAATCAGGCCTTGGAAATTCAGCCCGATGATAACTCACTCCATGGGGGAACAAAATAAATAAATAAATTAAATAAATAAAAATAAAAACAAAAGCAAAAAAACTCTTCATAGAGAAGTCACTCCAGGGTTAAATCCTTTCCATGGAGAGCTCCATCCAGTGTGAAATTATTGTTTGCAGAACTATGTCCATGTACAACTCAATTCATGGAGAAGTCAGTGCATGGATAATTCAGGCCCTGTGGAATTCAGGCCATGGGGACACCTGTCATTGAGAATATTAATCTGTTGAAGATGCAGTCTGTGGAGAAATGAGTCATGGAGAATTCAGTTCCATGCTGACCTCAGTGTATGGAGAATTCAGTCCATGGAGAAATCAATCCATGGAGAATATGGGTACATGTGGACCTCAGTCCATGGAAACATTTTCCCATGGAGTACCCAGTCCATGGAAAAATCAGTCATGGAGAGGTTAGGTGCATGGGGGATTGCAGTCCATGGAGAATTCAATCCACTGAGAAATCACTCCATGTAGAGTTTGAATTCAAGAGGACCTCAGTCCAAGGAGAACTCATTCCATGCAGAATTCATGCCATGTAGAAATGGGTCCATAGACCCAAGGTCTCCATGACTGATTTCTCCATGTACTGAGGTATACATGCACTAATGTCTCCATGTCCAAATGTGTCCATAGTCTGTGTTCAACATGGACTGGATTCTCCATGGACTGGTTTCTCCAAGGCCGGATTCCTCAACATTCTGTGTTCAATATGTACTGGATTCTCTATGGACTGATTTCACCAAGAGCTGATTTCTCCATTGCCTGAGTTCTCCATGGCCTGAACTCTCCATGGACTGAGATATCTATGGCCAGACTTTTCCATACACTGTTTTCTACATTAACTTTGTTCTCCAGGGGCTGATTTCTCCATGGCCTGATTTTTTTCATCGACAGATTATTCCATGAACCATGTTCTCCATGGACTTCATTTCCGTGGAGTAATTTCTCCATGAATTGGGGTAAACATGGCCTGTGTTCTCCATGGTCTTCTATAGCCCCCATGAACCTGAATTCTCCATGTCTCTTTACACCATGGAGCAAGTACTCCATGATCTGAAGTTTCCATGGATTGAGTTATCCATGGCCTGAGTTCTCCATGCCCTAAATTAATGATAGACTGACTTCTCTATGAACCGAGTTTTCTGTTGCCTTAGTTCTCCATGGAATGTTTTCTTTATGGACATATTTCTACATGGACCTGAGGGCACCATGTAATGATTTCACCATGAGAAGTTTTGTCCATGGACTGCTTTCTCCAGGGAATGAATTCTCTATTTCATGAATTCTCCATGGACTGATTTCTTCATGAAATGAGTTTTCCATGGCCTAAATTCTCCATGGTCTGAGGTCACCATTGACTGATTTCTCCATGGACTGATTTCTCCATGAACTGAAATCTCCATGGCATGAGTGGTCATAGACCGAGTTTTTGATGGACTGAGTTTTCCATGGTCCCAATTTTACCATGGACTGATTATTCCATGAAAGGTGTTCTCCATAAATTGAAGACACAATGGCCTGAGTCACCATGTACTGAATTATCATTGTCCTGCCTTCTCCATGGACTGAATTATCCATGCATTGATTTCTCCATGGACTCAATTCTGCATAGCCTGAGTTCCCCCATAGACTGAGTTCTACATGGACTGATCTCTCCATTGACCCAAGATCTCCTCTGACTGATTTCTCCATTGTCTGATTTATCCATGGTCTGAGTTCTCCATGGTCTGAATTATTGATGAATTATTGACTTATCCATGAACTGATTTTCCCATGGCCTTAATTCGACATGAAAATTGTTATTTATGGGCAGAGGACTCCATGAACATGAGTTCAAGATGGAATGATTTCTTCATGAACATTTTTTCCATAGACTGTGTTCTCCATTACTTAAATTCTTCATGGATTGATGTCTCCATGAAATGAGAGTTTTCCATGACCTGAAGTCTTCATGGACTGAGTTCTCCATGGACTGATATATGCATGGGCTAAGTTTTCCATTGCTTGAGTTCTTCATGGACTGAGTTTTTGCTGAACTGGGGTTTCTGTGGATCCATTTTCACATGGACTAATTTTTCTAAGAATACTGTTTTCCATGCATTGAGGTCTCAATGACCTGATTTTTCTATGTACTGAGGTCTCACTGGCATGACATCTCTGTGGACTGAATTATCCATGTCCTGATTTCTCTATGGACTCAGTTGTACATGAGCTGAGTTACACATGGATGGAGTTCTCTATGGATTGAGTTCCCAATAGACTCAAATTATCCATGGACTGATTTCTCCATGAACAATATTCCCCATGGATGGGGCTCTCCATAGCATGAGTTCACCATGGAATGAACTGAGTTCTCCATGTACTGAGGTCCTCGTGGAATTGAAGTCTCCATGGACTGATTTCTCTTTGGTCTGACTTTTCTAGTGATTGAGCTCTACATGGTCTGAATTCTACATGGAATGATGCCCCCATAGATCTTAGTTATCCATGGATTAATTTCTCCATGGACTGAGTTCTCAATGAACTATGGTCTCCATGGACTGAGTTCAGCATGGAGCGATTTCTCCATGAACTGAGTTCGCCATGGCCTGAAGTCTCTATGGATCCAAATTGTGCACCAACTGATTTCTCCATGAACAGTGTTATCCATGGACCTACTGAGTTCTCCATGGGCCGATTTATCTGGGATCTTAGTTTCCATTGTCCTGAGTTCTCAATGGAATGAATTCTGCATAGCCTTACTTCTCCAGGGACTGTTTTCTCCATTGACTCATTTCTCCATGGAATTGGTTCCCCATGGCCTTGTGTTTCCCATGGAATGAGTTCTCCTTGGCCTGATTTTCCCTTTGACTGGCTTCTACATGGACTGATTTCTCAAGGGACTGATTTCTCCATGAACTGATTTGTCCCTGGCCTTAGGTCTCCATGTCCTGAGCTCATGATGGACTGAAATCTCCATGAACCAAAATTCTCCATGGACTGATTTATCCATGAAATGAATTCTCCATGGCTTTAGTATGAACTAATTTCCCCATGGATGATATTCTCCATGTCCTGAATTCTTCATGGACTGATTTCTGCATGAACTGAGTTCTCCATGGGCTGATTTCTCCATGCACTTGAATTCTCCAAGGACTATTTTCAACATGCCCTGAATTTGCCAGGGTCTGATTCTCCATGGCCAGACATTCCCATGGAATGAAATTTTCTATGACTGATTTCTTCATGGACACTGTATTTCCATGGAATAATGTTTCCAAGGACAGAGGCCCCCATGGACTCAAATTCTCCATGGATTGTTTACTGCATGGACTGTTTTCACCATGACCTGAGTTCTCTATGTACTGAGTTCCCCATGGATCCAAAATCTTCATGACTGATTGTAGGTATTCTTTGCACAGAAGCACTTAAAGAGTCTGCAAGCAGCCTCCAAGCCTGGAATCCTGCTGAGATCCTGCCTCCTTGTGATATCTGGCCCAACACCAACTGTCTTTGATAACTTGGGCAAAGAATTGTCATGTTCCAGTAACATAGGGCCTGGAGCCCCGCCTGTCCCAACCCCCAGTTCTGTGTATTCCAGCCCCCTGTAAGTTTCTGAATAAAAAACCCTGAGTTACAACATTAAACTGAGTTTCCCCCTTGTGGAATTACTCCCAGTCTCTCATCTGAGTTTGTTTCTTTATTTCTTTCTCTTCTCCAAGTCTTACTTCCTACCTTCCTGCTAGGGCTCAAGCCCAGAATGTTAACCAGCTGGCCGGGGATAATTCTGAGGCTTGTAGTACCATGGAGCTGTGAGCCTTGGTTCAGGGGGGGAAGAACATCAGGTGGAAGGCAGCACGTAAACGGCATGTTTAAAAGAACATTAGATGATAAATATAAGAGGACAACTGATTTCTCCATGAATTGGATTCTTCATGGACTGAGGTCTATATGGACAAATGACTCCATGTCCTGATGAATCAATGGTCTGAGTTAATGGACTGGCTTCTCCATGGAATTTTTTTCTTCATATCCTGAGTAAGCCAAGGCTTGAAGTCTCCAGAGATTGAGGTCTCCATGGCCTGACTTTTCCATGCATTGATGTCTCCACGAACTAAGCGCTCCATTCACTGAATTCCCCCAAGCACTCAAATTCTTCATGGACCATTTTCAACATCCATGAGTTCTACAGGGCCTGAGTTCTCCATGACCAGAAGTTCCTGATGTAACTGAATTCTCTGTTACTGATTTCTCCATGGACAATGTATTCTGTGGAATAAGGTTTCAATGGATTGAGATCCCCATGGACTAGAATTCTCCATGGACTGTTTTCTCTATTGTCTCTGTTCACCATGGCCTGAGTTCTCCATGGACTGAGGTTACCAGGGACCCAAAATCTCCATGACTGATTTCTCCATGGACTGAGTTCTTTATGCACTGAAGTCCACATGGACTACTGTATCCATATACTGATGAATCCATGGTCTTTGTTCATGGACTGCCTTTTCCATGGACTTTTATCTCAAGGATATTAGTTTTTCATAGCCTGAGTAATATAAGCCCTGGAGTCTCCATGGATCAAGGTCTGCAAGTTCTGACTTTTCTATACACTGAGATCTGCATGAGATGATTTCTCCTTTGACTTATGTCAATGGACAGAAGTCTTTATTGTCCCGAATTGACCATAGACTTAGGACCAGTGTTCTCCATGGCCTGAATGCTCCATGGACAGAATTCCCTATGGCCTGAGTTTATCATGGACCTGTATTCTCTATGACTGATGTCTCCAGGGACTGATGTACACATGGACTAATATCTCCATGTCCTGATGTATCCATGGTCTGAATTCTCCATGGTCAGAATTCTCCATAGACTGGATGTTATATGGACTGATTTCTCAAAAAACCTGAGTTCTCCATAGCCTGAGTTCTCCATGGCCTGAAGTTTCCATGGACCCAGAGCTGCATGACTAGAGTATACCATGGATTGAGTGGTGCATTAGCTGAATTCCCCAGGACCTGAATTGTTCATGATTTGAATTATTCATGGACTCATTTCTGCATGACCTGAGTTCTCCATAGCCTGAGTTCTCCATGGCCAGATTTCTCAATGGATGGAAGTCACTGTGGACCCATCTTCACCATGGACTTATTTACCCCTGAACTGTGTTCTGCATTGACTGAGATTTCCATGGACTGAGCTCTCCATAAGTTATATTCTCCAGGGTCAGATTTCTTCATGAGCTGGTTTCTTCATGGACTGAGAAATCAATGAATGGAGGTAACCATGAACCTGATATCACCACGGAGTTACTTCTCCATAAGTCGTGTTCTCCATGGACTGACTGCTCCTTCACTTGAGTTCTAAATGGACCGATGTCTCTGTGCACCAAATTTCTCAACTGATTTATTTCCCCATAAACGGAGTTGTCCATGGTCTGAATTATTCATGGACTGATGTGCCCATTGACTCAAATTCTCCATGGGCTGTTCTCTTCATGAGCTGTTTTCTCCATGGACTAAGGTCTCCAGAAACCTGAACTCTCCATTTCTGATTTCTCCATTGACTGAATACACCATGACCTCATGTTTCCATGAACTGAGTTTCCATGGCTTGAGTTCCCCATGTCCTGAATTAATGGTGGACAGATTCTCCATGAACTTAGTTCTCCATGGATTGCATTCTCTATGGATGAACATGTCCATGGAAATGAGATCACAGTGGACTGAATTTTCCATGGAAGTTTTTTTAATTTACTTATTTCATCATGACCTGAGTTGTTCATGGACTGAGTTCTACATGGACTCATGTACTCAGGGAGCCAAGTGTTGCATTTATTGATTTATTCATTGACTGAATTATCCACAGCATGTGTTCTCCATAGATTGAATTCTCCGTGGCTGAGTTCTTGATGAACTGAGGACACCATGGAATGATTTCTTCGGGAAGAGTATGATTTATGAATTGGGATTTCCGTGGCATGATTGCAACATATACTCAGGTCTGCATGGCCTCACTTTTCCATGGACTGAGTTCTACATGAGCTGAGTTATTGATGGACTGATCTATCCATGGACTCAGTTTTCCATGGCCTGAGTATGCCATGGATTGAGATCTCCATGGACTGAGGTTCCCATGGACTCAAATTCTCGATGGACTGTTTTCTCCATTAAGTGGGTTCACCATGGCCTGAATTCTCCATGAACTTAGGATCCCATGGACCTGAATTGTCCATGTCTGATTTCTCCATGGCCTGAATACTTCATGGTCTGCTTTTCCCAAGGACTGGAATCTTTATGTCTGGAGATCTCCATGGCCTGAATTATTGATGTACTGACTTCTCCATGAGCTGAGTTTTGTAAGGCCAGAATTCTTCATATAATGATGTTTTTTTATGGATGGAGGTCTCTATGGACCTGAGTTCACCATGTAATTATTTCTCCATGAATGGTTTCCCCCATGGGCTGAGTTCTATATGACCTGAATTCTCCGTGGGCTGATTTGTCCATGAAATGAGTTTTCCATGGTCTGAGTTCTCCATGGTCCGAAGTCTCCTAATTAATATGCTGATTATTCAATGGACTGATTTCTCTATGCACTGAAATCTCCATGGCTTGAAATTCTCATGGACTGAGTTTTTGATGGAATGATGGGCCCAATTTTATTATAGACTGAACTTTCAATGTAAAATGTTCTCTGTGGCTTGACTTCTCAGTGTACTGAGAGGTCTCAGTGGCCTGACGTCTCAATGGACTGAATTAACCATGCACTGAATTCTCCATGGACTCGGTTCTCCTTTGCATGAATTCTGCATGAACTGAATTCTACATGGCTTGAGTTCTCCATGGATTGACTTCTCCATTGACTGATTTAGCCATAAACTGAATTCCCATGGTTTGAGTTTTTCATTGATGGAGATCTTCATGGACTGAGGATGCCATGGCCCAAGTTCACCATGGACTGATATTTCCATTAACAAGGATCCCCTTGAATTAGGTTCTCCATGGACTAATTTTCTCCACTGACTGATCTCTCCATGGACTGAATTCTCCATTTCCTGAGTTCTCCAGGAATTGGTTTCTCCATGGTCTGATTTCTCCATGGGCTGAATTCTACATGGATTGATTTCTTGATGGACTGAGGATGCCATTTCCCAAGATAACAATGGATTTATTTCTCCATTCAAAGTGTTCCACATGAATTGGGGTGTCCATGGCCTGATTTCTCCATGTACTGAAGTCTCCATGGCCTTATTGTTCCATGGACTGAGTTCTCCATGGACTGAGTTTCCCTATGGACTCTTATTCTCCATGACTGATTTTTCCATGGATTGTGTACACTATGGACTAAGGTTTCCATGGACTGAGGACCCCATGGACTTAAATTTTCCATGGATTGTTATCTCCTTAGACAGTGTTCACCATGGACTGAGTTCTCCATGGACTGATTTCTCCAAGAACTGAATTCTCCATAGCCCAAATTCTTCATGGCACTAAGTTCCCATGTATGCAGATTTCCATGGTCAGACATTTCCATGGACTGAATTCTCCATTAGCTGAGTTCTTCAGAAACTGAATTCTCCATTGCCTGAATTCTCCATGGACAGATTTCGACATGAGCCAAGATCTACATAGCCTGAATTCCTCCCAAGGACTGCATTCTCAATGTATGTTTGTTTTCATGGACCTATCTTCACCATGGACTTATTTCTCAATGAATTGTGTACTCCATGGAATGGCTTTTCAATGGAATGATTTCTCCATGAGCTAAATTCTCCATCACCCATGTTCACCATGGTCTGATTTATCCATTTAAAATGTTCACCATGGTCTTATTTCTCAATTAAGAATGTTCTATCGGGACTGGAGAGATGGCCTAGCGGTTAAGAGCGCCGACCGCTCTTACAGAGGACCCAGGTTCGATCCCCAGCACCCACATGGCGGCTGAGAACCGTCTGAAACTCCAATTCCAGGAGAACTCCAGTTCCAGGGGAATCCGACACCCTCTTCTGACCTCCGCGGCGTTGCACGACACGGGTGCACAAACTTGCATGCAGGCAGTACATTCATACACATACAGAAATAAAAAAAAAAATAAATAAATAAAAAAGAATGTTCTATCAACAATATAAAGACTGGTCAAAGAACTGACTGATACAGTTAATTTCTGCCCCCAAACAATAAGCCTCTGCTGTGAAAAACTTTGGAAAGCCTGAAAGAGATGTATGGCAGAAAGAATGAAATGTGGTGGGGTGCGGAGGCAGGGAGAGGAGAATGTGTCTAAATTGGACTGAAATATAATGTATTAAATACATAAATCATCTATTAAAAAGAGGGAAAAAAGAAAAATAAGCGTTCTCCAAGACTTGGGGTATTCATAGTCTGATTTCTCCATATTCCTGAAGTCTGGTTTGCCTGACTTTTCCATATACTAAGTTCTCCTTAGCATGTGTTCCCTATGGACTGAGTTCTACATGGACTAATTTCTCCACGGACACAACATTTTTCTATTTTATCCATTGTCTGAATTCTCCAGCACTGATTACTCCATGGACAGATTTCTAGATTAGCTTAGTTCACCATACCCTGAGTTCTCTATGGTCTGTGTCCTCAATGGATGGAGGTCCTCATGGACCTGACATTACCAGGGACTCATTTCTCCATAAACTGTGTTATCGATGGACTGACTGCTCCTTGGTCTGAGTTCTGCATGGACTGATTTATCCATGAACTAAATTATCCATGGCGTATGTTCTCCATGGACTGTCTGTAGGTTGAGACAGGTCATCTGTGGCTACGTTGTCTTCAATGGCCTGCCTGTCATTCACACCTGAATCTGCACCTATGTGAGAATGGCATGTATCAACTTCTGAAACACCATGTGATAAAAACTCCTGAAACAGGGCTCATGATATTTATGGAGCATGATGCAGGGAGTATGGGAGTGCACCCTAGGTGATGACATCATTCTGTTTGTATAAGGGAGGTGCTGTATACAATAAATTGATTCTTCTTTCCACCAGAGGAGAGTCCCTGGTCCTTTGATTTCTTCATGTATATAAGTTAAACCTATCAGGCTTGTGTTTGAGTGTTGATGGCTAGCGGGGATTCATTGGAATAAGGTCCTCCTCTTGGACTACCAAGCAGGGAAGAGAGTATTGAGCTTCTGTCTGTGTTTTGGCTAGACAGAGGCTTGCAGAAGGCAACCAGACTGAGAAACTGTCTCAGAGTGTTGTCAGTCCCCAGCAGGTCGAATTAATACGGCCATAATGAGTTGCTGGCTGGCTCCCTGAAGGCCAAAGGTATGTGTCAAGCAATTAGCCTGGCCAGAACAGGATGTGGGGCAGAAGACCTCACAGCCAACTGGCGTACTACTGTTTTGCCAGAGCTCCAAAAGAGAAACCACTGACAACTCGTCCCCACTTTTCCTTTTAATCTATCAGGCAGGTTTTGCATCTCCAAGTGCAGGAGAGCACAAATCACAACCAGCTATCCTATGAAATGGTTTCTCCATGGACTGAATTCTCCATGGAGTGAATACTACATGGACTGTTCTTGATGAACTGAGGAATCTATGGCCCAAGTTCATCATGGAATAATTTCTCCGTCAAGTTCACCATGGAATAATTTCTCCATAAAGAGTGTTCATGATTTCTATGTGTACTCAGGTCTCTATGGCCTGTCTTTTCCATTGATGAGTTCTCCATGACCTGATTATCCATGGACTGAGTTCTCCATGGACACAGTTCTCCATGTCCTGAGTGTCCCATGGACTGAGTTCTACATTGACTAAGGTCCCCATGGACTCAAATTCTCCATGCACTGATTTCTCCTTGAACTTGCTTCACCATGTCCTGTGTTCTCCATGGACTGAGGTCCCCACGGACCAGAGTACTCTACGTCTGATTTCTCCATGGACTGAGTACTACATGTTCAAATTTTTCATGGACTGGGATCACCATGGCCTGAATTATTTATGAATTTCTCCATGTACTGAATTTTCCAATGTCTGAGTACTGTATGGAACAAATTCTCTATGGATGGAGGACTCCATGGACCTGAGTTCACCATGTAGACTTATTCTTGGAAATTTTTTCCATGGAATGAGTTCTACATGACCTGATTTCTCCATGGACTGATTTCTTCATGAAATTCCATGGCCTGAGTTCTCCACAGAATGAGGTGTCTGTAGACTGACTCATCCATGGACTCATTTTTCTATTGGGCTGTATTCGCCACAGCATGAGTTCCTCATGGACTGAGTTTTTGATGGACTGATGTTTCCATGAACCCAATTTCATCATAGACAGATTTTTCCATGACCAGCGTTTTCCATGTATTGAGGTCTCAATGGCCTGATTTCTCCATGTACTGGGAGGTCTCAGTGGTCTGCCTTTTCTCTGGACTGAATTAACTATGAACTGATTTCTCCATGGACTCAGTTCTCCGTGGTATGGTTTCCCCAGAGTCTGAGTTCTGCAGGGCCTGAGCTCTCCATATAATGAGGTTTCCATGGACCCAAAACCTCCATGACAGATTTCCCCATGGTCTGAATTATTCAGGGATTGGTTTCTCTATGGACTGATTTCTCCATGGACCACATTCTCTGTTGCCTGGGTTCTCCACAGTCTGAGGTACACATGGCACCAATTTCTCCAACATTGATCTCTACATGGACTGAGGTCTACATGGAATAGTGTCTCCATGTTCTGGTATAACCATTGTCTGAGTTCTCCATGGACTTATTTCTGAATGGACTGATTTCTCCAAGAACCGAGTTCTCCATAGCCTGATTTCTTCATGTCTTGAAGTTTCCATGGACCCAGGTCTCCATGGCTAGAACAATCCATGGACTTATTTCTCCATGAACCATGATCTACATAGACGGATGCTATTTGGCCTGAGTTCTTCATGGACTGATTTCTGATGAACTCTCTCCTCATTGGCCTGAGTTCTCTATGGACTGATTTTCTACATGATCTGATGTCTCCAAGCAACCAATTTCTCCACTGAATAATTTCATAAACTGAATTCTCCATGGCCTAAGTTCCATGTACTGGGGTGTTCATTGTGTGAATTTTCCATGGAATGAGGCTTCCATGATCTGAAATATTCATAGATAATTTCACCATGGACTCAGTTTTCCATGGCCTAAATGTCTCATGGACTGAGTTATTCATGAACTGAGGTCCCCATACACTCGAATTCTCCAGGGACTGATTTCTACATGAACTAAGTTCACTATGGCTTGTGTTATCCATGGACTGTGGTTCCCATGAACCTGAATTTTCCATGTATGATTTCTCCATGGACTGAGTACTCCATGACTTGATGTTTCTATGGACTGAAGTTCTCATGGCATGAGTTCTACATGCCCTGAATTAATGACGGAATGACTTCTCCATGAACTGAGTTTTCTGTATCCTGATTTCTCCATGGAATGAGTTCTCTATGGAAGAAGGTGTCCATGGACCTGAGTTAACCATGGAATAATATCTCTATAGATGTTTTTTCCATGGAGTTCTACATGGATTGATTTTTTAATGAAATGAATTTTCCATGGCCTGAGTTCTCCATGGATTAAGGTGCTTGTGGCCTGATTCAATCATGGACTGTTTTATCAATGGACTGATTTCTCCATGGCTTGGTTTCCTCATGGACTGAGTTCTTGATGGACCGAAGTTTCCATGGACAAATTTCATCATGGACTGATTTTTCTATGAATAATGTTATCAATAGATTGATGTCTCAATGGAATAACTTCTCCAAGTTCTGATTTAACCATGCACTGATTTTTCCATTGACTCAGTTCTCCATGGCCCGAGTTCCCATTGAACTGAGTTCTACATGTACTGATATCTCCATTGACCCAAGTTTCCTCTGACTGATTTCTCCATGGTCTGTATTCTCCGTAGCCTGAGTTCTCCATAGTCTGTATTCTCCATATCCTGAGTTCTCCATGGTCTATATTCTCCATAGCCTGAGTTCTCCATGGACAGATTTCTCCATACCCTGAGTTCTTCAAAGACTGATTTCTTAATGGATGGAGGTCTCCATGGAACTTATTTCACCATGGAGTTATTTCTCCATGAACCCTATATGCTATGGACTGACTGTTCCATGGCCTGAGCTGTGCATAGACCAATATCCTCATGAACTATGATGTAAATGGCCTGAGTTCTTCATGGAGTGGCTTCCCCATGGACCGATTTGTCGATGGACTGAATTCTATGTGTTTTGAGTTCTTAATGGTCTGAGTACTTGATGGACTGAGGAATCCATGGCCCAATTTCATCATGGTCTGATTTATCCATTAATAGTGTTCTCCATTAATTGGGGTCTCCTTGGCCTGATTTCTCCGTGTACTGAGATTTCCATGGCTTTACTTTTCAATGCCCTGATTTCCTCATGAACTGAGTTCTCCACTGTCTGATTTCCCCCAGGACTCGAATTCTCCATGGACCATTTTCTCCATAGAATGGGTTCCCCATCAACTGAGTTCTCAATGGCCTGAAGTTCCCCATGGAACTGAGTTCTCCATGGCTGATTTCTCCATGGATTGGGTAACACATGGACTAAGGTTTCCAAGGACTGAAGACCCATGGACTTGAATTCTCTCCATTGAAAGTTTTCTGCATGATCTGTATTCAGCATCATCTGTGTGCTCTCTGGGTTTTCTCCATGGACTGAGGTCTACATGGAGTAATGTTTGCATGTCCTGAGTTCTCCATGAACTGGTTTCCCCATGGACTGATTTGTCCATGGTTTGATTTCTCCATGGGCATCATTCCCCATGGCTTGTGTTATTCATTCCCTAATGTCTCCATAGGCCCAAGTTGTCCATGACTGATTTCCCCATGTTCTGAAGTTTACAGGCACTAATGTCTCCATGTCCTGATATATCCATTGTCTGAGTTCTCTATGGACTGGATTCGTCATGGGCTCTTTTCTCCAAGTATTGAGTTCTCCATAGCCTGAAATCTCCATGACCTGAAGTCTCCATGGACCCAGATCTCCAAGGCTATGCTTTTCTATTGACTGAGTCCTCCTTTAGCTGAGTTCTCAGTGACCTGAATTCTATGTGGAGAAAATTCTCCATGGACTCAGTTCTCCACAGACTGAATGTCCCATGGACTGAGGTCTCCATGAGCTGAGGTTACCATGCACTTGGATTCTCCATGGAATGATTTCCCCATGATCTGGGTTCACTATGGCCTTTGCTCTTCATGGACTGGGGCACACAAGATCATGAAATTTCCATGTTTGATTTATCCATAGACTGAGTACTCCATGATCTGATGTTTCCATGAACTGAGGTTCCCATGACCTGAGTTTTCTGTACCCTGAATTAATGATGGACTGAATTGTCCATTACATGACTTATCAATGGGCCAAGTTTCCAATGGAGTGAGTTTTCTATGGACAGAGTTCTTATTTACCAGGACACTGTGGACTGTTTTCTCCATGATCGTTTTTGATGGACTAAATTTTCCATGAGCTGAATTTTCCATGGATTGATTTCTCTGTGAAATGGAAACTCCATTGCATGAGTTCTCCATGGGCTGAGTTCTCCATGGACTAATTTCTGCATAGATGTAAGCTTTCCATTTATTTATTTCTCCATGTTATGACTTGTCTATGTCATATGTTCTCCATGCACTGGCTTCTCCATGGACTAATTTCTCCATGGACTATTTTATCTGTTGCCTGAGTTCTTCATGGCCTGAGTTCTTGATGGACTGATGACTCCATTGGCAAAATTCACCAAGGACATATTTCTTCCTGAAGAGTATTCTGCATGACCTGGTTTCTCCATGTACTGTTGCCTCCATGGCCTGACTTGTCCATAGACTGATTCGTCCATGAATTGAGTTCTATATTGACTGATTTCCCCATGTACTCGAACTCTCCATGGACAATTTTCTCCATGTACTGGATTTTCCATCGCCTGAGGTTCCCCATGGACTAGAATTCTCCATGACAGATTGCTATATGGAATTTGCACTGTATGGACAAAGGTTACCATGGACTGAGGACCCCATACATTTGAATTCTCCATTGACTTCTCCATGGAATGTGTTCAGCATGCCCTGAATTCTCCATGTACTGAAGGCCCCAGGCACCCCAAATCTCCAGGGAGACCATTCTCCATGAGTTCTCCATGGACTGAGGTCACCATGAACAAGATTTCTCCAGACAGATTTCTCAATTCACTCAGGAATACATGGACTAATGTCTCTATGTCCATGGTCTGAGTTCTCCATGAAGTGGATTCTCCATTGTGTGATTTCTGATTGAACAGAGTTCTCCTTAGCCTGTGTTCTCCATGGGCAAACTTTTCCATGGACTGAATTCTCCATTAGCTAAGTTCTTCATGGCCTGAATTCTCCATGGTCTGAATTCTCCATGGACAGATTTCTCCATGAGCTGAATTCACAGTAGCATTTGTTCTCCATGGACTGAATTAATGGACCCACATCTCCGTGGCCAGACTTTTCCATCGAGTGAGTTATCCATTGGCTGAATTCTCCACGGCTTCTCCATGGACTGATTTATCTATGGGTTTATTTCTCCATTGACTAAATTCTCCATGGCCTGAGTTCTTTATTGACTGATTTTCTACAAGGCTGAGATTTCCTTGGACTTATTTCCCTATGAAATGAGGTCGGCATGTACTGAGTGCTACAGAGACTGAGAATTCCTTGGCCTGAAATCTCCATGGCCTGAGGTATTCATGAACTGTGGTGTCCATTGCCACAAGTTCTCCATGGTCTGATTTCTCAGTGGCCAGAATTCTCCATGGGATGAGGTCTCCATGTACTGATTGATCCGTGGACTGATTTTTTCTTGGACTGGGTTTTCCCTGGCCTGAGTTAATCCTGGAGTGATTTCTCCATGAACTGAGGTCACCATGGACTGATGATTACATGGAATAATATGTATGTGTGCTGGTGTATCTATGATTCAATTTCTCCATATGTGGGCTTCCTCCATGTCAAAGAGGTTCTGGCCCTCTCTAGTCAGCAGCATTTCACCAGTTAGTGTGGAAACCAAGTTCAGCAGTAGAGCAGCAACCTGGGCCTTAGGTGGGAATAGGGATGGAGTAGAGATGGCTTCGGTAGCAGTGAGTGAACCTAACAGATCAAAAAGAGATATTGGAGTCAGTGTCAGTGGGCCAAATAACTCATTTATTGCAGAAGCTTTAGAATCATATAGCAGCTTTAGTGTGCTCTTAAAACGGATGATGGTGGGATAAAAAAAGTCTACATGCATGTTTACAATGGCTATGTTTTGTAGCATTTGCTTCCTGAGATTAGGCTTTTATTGTGAATGCAACATTTGGCTCCTGAGACTTAAGACACGTGTGCTGTGCCACAGGTGTGACAGGATTAAGAATGCTACACCTCATGTTACAAACCTCGGGGGGTTGGGGATGTCTTGCAGGCGACTAATGTCCACCAGGGCAGTGAGGGCTGGCTTAAGCTCCTTCTGACCGTCTAGGTTATCAGGGTAAGAAGCCAGATCACTTAGAGTTCAGTCATCATGGAATATCAGGCCCCAAATTCATAGACTGGTTTCTTCATGAGCTGCATTTTCCTTAGCCCAAATTCTCCATGGACTGAGTTCTCAATGAACAGAGGTATCCATTGATTTATTTCTCAGTGAATCATGTACTGCATGGAATGATTGGTCCATAGCCTCAAATTTCCTTGGACTGATTTCTCCATGAACTGAGTTCTCCATGAACTGAATTTTACATGGACTAATGTCTCCGTGGACCTAAGTTCTCCATGGACTGAATTCTCCACAGCATCAACTCATGGACTGCCTTTAACATGGACTTATTTCTCCATGGACTGAGGTCCCCATGGACTTGAATACTCCATGGACTGATTTCTCCACGGCCTGAATTCTGCACATACAGAGGTCCCCATTCAAAACTATTTTTCTATGACTGATTTATACATGGACTGGGTACTCTATGGGCTATGGTTTCCCTCGACTGAGATCCCAATGGACCCAAATTTCCCATGGGTTTGTTTCTCCAAATTCTGTTTTCAACATGGACTGTGGTTCCCATGGTACTGAAATCTCCATGACTCATTTCTCCATGGCCAGAGTTCTGCATGGCCTGAGTTCTTCATGGACTGATTTCACAATGAGCTGAATTCTCCATAGTCTGAATTTTCCAAGCACAGAGTTTTCAATAGACTGAGGTCTCCATGGACACCAATTCACTAGGGACTTATTTCTCCATGAACTGTGTACTGTATGGAATAACTGTTCCATCGCTGATTTCTTCATTGACTGATTTCTTGAAGAACTGTGATCTCCATGGCCTGAGTTCTCGATTGCCTTAATTTTTTAGGGACTCATAAACGCAAGTTCTTCATTAACTGTCATCTCCATGGACTATATATTCCATGGCCTATGTTCTTCCTGGACTGTGTTCTTGTTGGATAGAAGTCTCATTGGACCCATGTTCACCATAGACAAATTTATTCATGAGTGGTATTCTCCATGGACTGGAATCTCCATACCCTGAGTTCATCATGTACTGATTTCTGCATTTCCTGAGTTCTCCATGGAAAGATTTCCCCACGGACTAGATTCCTTGTGGAGTGATATCTCCATGAAGTGAGTTCTGCATGGCCTGATTTCTCCATGGATTGAGGTACCCCATGGACCTTCTCCATGGAATGAGTACTACATGGACAGAGGTTTTCATCGAGTGAGGTCAACATGAACTTCAATTCTATATGGACCGTTTTCTCCATGGACAGTGTTCTCCATGGACTGAGGTCCTCATGAGCTGAGTTATCCATAGTGTGAATTCTCCATGGGTTTATTTCTCAAGGGATGGAATTCTCCATGGACACGGATTCACCATGGACTTATTTCTCCATGAACCATGTACTCCATTCACTGATTGATCCATGGCCGAAGTTCTCCATGGACTGATTTCAGCAAGAGCTGAGTTCTCTATGGCATGATGTCCAATGGACTCATGTCTCCAAGATCTTCATGGACTGATTTCTCCATGGACTGATTTTTCTACAGCATATGTTTTCCATGGACTGGCTTCTCCGTGGACTGAAGTATAGCCTGAGGGCACCATGGCCCTGATTTCTCCATGGAGTGATTTCTCCAGGGTCTGATTTTTCTATTGTCTCAGTTGTCCATGGTCTGAGGTCTTCAAAGGTGGAAGATTCCATTGCCTGACTTTTCCATGGACAGAGTTCCCTATGAGGTGAAGTATCCATGCACCGATGTCTTCATGGACACAGTTCTCCATGGCCTGAGTTCCCCATTGACTCACATCTCCAGGGACTGACCTAAACTTGAACATGATTTTTCCATGTACTGATTTCTCCATGAACATTATTCTCCACGAACTGAGTTCTCCATGGCCTGAGTTCACCATGTACTGGTTTCACCATGGACTGACTTCCCCATTGAACTTCAATTCTACATGGACTAATTTTTCAATGAATGCTATTTTCCATGGACTGGGTTCTCCATGTGCTGTGTTTAATATGGACCAATTTCTCCTTCCATTGACTTCTCCCATAGACTGAACTCCCCATGTCCTCAAATTATCAGAGTGATTTCTGCATGGATTAATTACTCCATTGTCTAAGGTTCCCAAGGACTGAGTACTCCATGGAATCTACTTCTCCATGGACTGACTTCAACTTGGCCCAAGTTTTCCATGGACATAGGTCTCCATAGCCTGGGTTCTCCATGGACTGAAATCCCCATGGACCTGAATTCTCCATTATTGGTTTCTCCATGGACTGAGTTCTCCATTGACTAACAACCCCATGGACGTACTTCTCCATGAGCTGAGATCCCATAGCCAGAGTCCCTGCAGACCTGAAATTTCCATGGACCACATCTCTATGGCCTTATTCTTCATGGACTGAGTTCTCCATGAGATAAATCATGCATGGATTCATATCTCCATGGACTCACTTCTCCATTGCCTGAAACCCAATGGATTGAGTACTCCATGGACTGACATCCACATACACCCAATTTCTCCTTGAAATGATCTCTTAGTGGCCTGAGTTCTCCATGGACTGAGGGCTGCAATGGACCCTAATTCTCCATGACTGATTTCACATGTACTGAGAACTCCATGGACTAATGTTCCCTTGGAATGAGGTCCCCATGGACCAGAATTCCCTCTAGACTTATTTCTCCAAGGACTGGGTTTACCACGGCTTGAATTCTTTATGAACTGGGATACACATGGACCTGACTTCTCCATGACACACTTCACCATGAACTAAATTTTCCATATCCTGAATTCCCCATGGATTCCCTTCACTATGGACTGATATCTTATTTTTATTGATGCTTTGTGTATTTCATACATTATTTTCCATTTCAGTTCAGGCATATATCCCTTTCCCTTCCCCACAATCCACCCCTACCCATCCCAGATCATGCATTCTGCCGTAACTTTTCTGCACCTTTCTCTGTTTTTTTGTTTTGTTTTGTTTTCATTTTTTAACAATAAGTGATAATTTGTGAGTAAAAGCATCCTTCATGCAAAACAAATTTGCAAGCAGTTGTGCCCAAACCCACACAGCTCATGGGTCCCACTGTCCAGCAGGGGGGAGTTGTATGTTCAATAAAGTTGACCAAATGAGTGTCCAGTCTATATTGTTGTGGTTTCACCATTCACCCCAATCGCAGCCCTTACATTCTACCATGCCCCCTCTTACACAGATTATTCCCTAGGCTTAGAAAAGGGGCACAAGTGGATGAGAAGCAAAACAGTCTACTTTCTCTGGAGCTATTGTCTTGGTCTCTAGTCAATTCTGGTTGTTTTCTTTCATGGGCTGACAGCTTATCCAGGCATAACCTTCGATCCTGCTAATGAAGCACATGCAATTAGATATATAGATATTTAAATGGTATAATATATAGCCTTTCGATCCTACTAATGAAGCACACGCAATTAGATATATAGGTATTTAAACAGTACTAATTGTTATGGTAGGTTACTTTGGTATAGACACAGATGTTTGGATGGTATGTTACTCCATGAATTACATTTTCTTCTGTTAAGTATGACAGGGTCTTCGTGTGGTTTATAATATCTCCTAACCATTAGAGGATGTAAGCTTGTGGTATCAGCCGTGGGTTATTCCTCCAAGGAGAGAGCTAATAGCCAATTAGATTTGGGATATACAGACATATGGCTGCCACTGCTGCACAGTATTTCCAGGCAGGTGAGCTGTAGGTGGTGCTGACGGAGGAGTCTTGCTTGACTCAAAGAGACCTATATTTGCATTATTGGTTTAGTGGCCTTTGGTAACACTCTCTGGAATTCCAGAGACCATCTGTATACTTGCAAGAGTGGTCTCCATACATTTTCCCATGTTTATATCAGGTCTTCAACAGCAGGGCCTTATCTCCTCTCTTCCTGCAGATATCCCAGTTTGGAGGCAAGGATCCTTTACCTTTTGTGGGGGCTTGGATCCCTTGGCCAACATCCCCTTGGTAGAATAATCCATTGTTGATGTCAGAGCTCCTGTATTAATATATTTTGCTTAAGTGCATAGCTTAAGGAGACTTTAGCATTATATTCGGTTCTGACTAGAGAATAAACTTTTTCACAGTTTCTATGTCCATTAGTCAATTAAAGAAGGCAGTTTTACCGATTTTACAAGAGAATACCTCTATAACAGCTGGATCCAATCTACAGCTGGGGAACGACCTCGTCATCATCATATTTCTCCTTATTCTATGGGGGGAAGTTAAGTAAGTCTCTTGTATTAAAACCTTTGCAGCACCTAGAAGGTAAGCTTCATTAGGATTCATTAAAAATAGTTGTTATTAGTAGGATCCACAGAGGGGCCTGATGTCTGCAGCTATCTGAGGCATTTCTTTCTTTCAATGCTCAGAGGAGTCAATCCTTTTTCTGGCACTTTCTGGTACATCCTACTCACTGCAAAGCTGCATTTTCTTTCTCAGCCATTAAGTTGGTGATACTCTGGCGTGTTGGAACACACAAATCTTTTCCCATAGTTAGTTTTAATATTTGGATTGCAAGGTTTTTCGACAAAACGTTTTCATATCTATCTATATCCCCGTTTTTTATTTTAGGTTTTTATTTTTGACCCATGAGTCTAACAAAAGCACTTGTTATTATACATACCTATAGGGTGGAATTAAAAGACTGATATCTCTATGGACAGATGTCTCCATGGTCTGCATGTTATCCATGCCCTTATTTCAACATGGACAGATTTACCCATGAAGTGAATTCTCCATGGACTATTTTCCCAATGGACCTGAAATCTTCTTGAAGGACTTCACCATGAAATGTGCAGTTCATGAACTATGGTTAATATGGACTGGAGTCCCCATGGACTCAAGTTCTCAATTAACTGCTTTCTGTATGGACTGAGTTCACCCTGGCCTTATTGTTCTAAGGACTGAAGTCCCCATGGACTGGATTCCCATGGACTGATATATTCACGAGCTGAGTCCTATATACCCTGAATTTTCCATGGCTTGATCTCCATGAATGAAGTTATCCATGCCTAGACATTTCCATGGCCTGAGGTTTTCATTAGCTGATTTGAGCAGGGCATGAGTTAGACGTCAACCAGCTTCTCCATATCCAATTTCTCTATTGACTCAGTTATCCATGGACTGAGGGCTTTATGAACTAATATCTCCATATCCTGATGTATCCATGTTCTGATTTCTCCATGGACTAGCTTCTCCATGGACTTATTTTTCCATGAGCTCAGATCAGCAGAGCCTGAGCTCCCTAAGTCCCGAAGTGTCCATGGATAGAGGTCTCTATGGCCTGAGTCTTCCATGAACTGAGTTCTCCATGAGCTGAATTATCCATGGACTCATCTCCATGGACTCAGTTCTTCATTGGACTGAAGGACCTCATGGACAAGGATACTCCATGACATATTTCTCCATGGACTAAGGCTTCCATGGAATGAAGTCCACATGCACTTGAGTTCTACATGGACTGATTTCCCCATGGGTTGAGTTCACCCTGGCCCAAGATATCTATGGACTGAGGTTTCCATAGACCCAAATAATCCAGGGCTGTTTTCTAAATGGACTGATTTTTCCATGAACAGAGTTATAAATGGACTGGATTTTCCATGGACTTATTTTTCCAAGAGCAGAGTTATGTAAGGCCTGAATTTCCCATAGGCTGAAATCGTCATGGACTGAGGTCTCCATAGCCAGACATTTCCATGGACTGTGTTCTTCATTAGCTAAGTTTTCCATGGCTTGGATTCTACATGGACTGGCTTCTCCATGTCTGGTTTCTCCATGGACTGAGCTGTTAATGGACTAGATTATCCATGGACTGATTTCTCCAGGAGCTGATTTATATATAGCCTGAATTTTCCATGGCCTGAGAACTCCATGGACTGAGGTGTCAACGGCCTGTCTTTTCCATGGACTGATATCTCCACTAGCTGAATTCTCCATTGCTTGAGTTCTACATGGACTGGTTTCTCGAATTCTAATTTCTCCATGAACTGATTTACCCATGGACTGAAGGCTACATGGACTAATATCTCCATGTCCTGATGTATCTATGGTCTGAGTTCTACATGGAGTTGCTTTTCCATGGACTTATTTCTCCATGAGGTCAGATCTCCAGGGCATGAGTTCACCAAGGCCTGAATTTTATATGGTCCAAGGTCTCCATGGCCTGAATTTTCCATGGACTTAATACTCCATAAGCTGACTTTTCCATGTACTCATTATTGTACGTATTCAATCCTCCATTGGACCGAGGGCTCTCATGGATGCAAACAATCCATCATGGATTGTTCCATGGAATTCCATTGCTGAAGGTTTCCATGGAATGAAATCTTCGTTCACCTGAGTTCTCCATGGATTGATTACCACATGGAATGACTTCAGCATGGCATGAGATTTCCATGGACCGATGTCACCACAGACCTGAATGCTCCAGGACTGATTCTTATATGGACTGAGTTTCCCATGGACTGATTTCAAAATTGACTGGATTGTCCATGGACTGATTTCTCCAAGAGCTGAATTCTATAAGGCATGAGTTTTCCATGTCCTGAAATCTTCATGGACTGAGGTCTCCATGCCCAGACTTTTCCATGGACTAAATTCTTCATGAACTGATTTCTACATTGATTGCCCTGGCTTCTTCCATGTCTTATTTCTACATGGTCTGTATTCAATATGGACTGGTTTCTCCAAGAGCTGAGTTCTTTAAGGACTGAGTTTTCTATGGCCTGAAATCTCCATGGCCTGAGTTCTACATGGTCTGGCTTTTACAAAGGCTGAGTTCTCCATGAACTGTGTTCTCCATGGCCTGATTCCTACATGGTCTTCCGTCTCCAGGACTGTTTTCTCAATGGACTGAGTTATTCACTGACTGTGGGCTACATGAACAAATGTCTCCATGTCTTGATGTATCCATGGTCTGAGTTCACCATGGTCTGAACTCATATAACCACTATGGAAAGCAGTGTAGAGAACACTTAAAAGACTCAAAATGACCCTAACACCTGACCAAGTCATACTACTCCTGGGTATATACCAACAAGATTCATTCCACCACAGAGATACAGCAACCAAAGTGCCCTTCAACAGATGAGTGGATAAAAAAATATGATACATCTACACAATGGAATACTATGCAACATTAAAGAAAGATGACATCATGAACTTTGCAGACAAATGGATGAAACTAGAAGATATTTTGCTAAGTGAAGTAACAGTCCCAGAAAAGAAAGGACAAATGGTATCCCTCATTTGTGGATGCTAGCACTAAGTACCTACTTGTAAGGCAAAGTGTCTAAAGTTAGTGTTATATTTCTCTTTACCTAAAAGCAAATGTGCTCTTAGAATATGAATCACTTAACAGGCTCTAGAATTAACCTACCACTTACTTTCAGCCTTTATAATTTTGTTATATGTGCAGAGAGTTTGTATCCATATTTTAGAGTAATATAAAATTAAAAGGGAAAAAAGGGAAAATGTGTATCCCGAAATATGATTGGGAAATAAAATACAGTTTACTTTCAGAAGATATGATTATAGTATAGGTTATATATATATA
>VZQC01008386.1:1487200-1534435 GCA_009823505.1 Rhizomys pruinosus
CTTCTGATGCAATCTTTCTGTTGTTGTTCTTTTAATATGCATCCCTCTCCACAAGAAATATTTATAACTGGGTTATTGGTACTAGCATCCACATATGAGAGATACCATTTGTCGTTTGTTTTTCTGGGACTGTGTTACTTCACTTAACATGATGTCTTCAAGCTCCATCCATTTACCTGCAAAGTTCATGATGTTGTCTTTCTTTACTGCTGCATAGAATTCCATTGTGTACATGTACCACATTTTCTCTATCCACTCGTCAGTTGAGGGGCATTTGGGTTGATTCCAGTTTTTTGCTATTGTGAACAGAGCGGCAATAAATATAGCTGTGCATGTATCTCTGCAGTAAGATGAGTCTTGTGGGTATATACCCAGGAGTGGTATGACTGGGTCAAATGGCAGGATCATTTTGAGTCTTCTAAGGGTTCTCCACACTGTTTTCCATAGTGGCTGCACAAGTTTACATTCCCACCAGCAATGGATGAGTGTTCCCCTTTCCCCACACCCTCTCCAGCACTTGGCATCATTTGTTTTCTTGATCCTAGCCAGTCTTACTGGAGTAAGGTGGTATCTTAAGGTGGTTTTAATTTGCATTTCCTTAATTATTAGTGATGTTGAACACTTCTTAAGGTGTTTCTCAGCCATCTCTAATTCCTCCTCTGTGAAGTCTCTGTTCAGATCTTTGCTCCATCTTCTGAGTGATTCATTTGTTTTCTTTCTTCTTTGTTTTTTGAGTAGCTTGTATACTCTGGAGATTAATGCTTTGTCGGATGTATCTACTGTGAAGGTTTCCTCCCATTCTGTGGGTTTTCTCTTCACTTCCTTTATTGTTTCCTTTGATGTACAGAAGCTTTTGAGTTTAATGAGGTCCCATTTGTAAATTGACGACCTCATTTCTTGTGTAGCTGCTGTCTGATTTAAGAAGTCTTTTCCTACACCTACGTCTTTTAGTCTGCTGCCAAGTTTCTCTTCTATCACCTCCAGAGTTTTGGATTTCACGTTGAGGTCTTCGATCAATTTGGAATTGACTTTTGTACAGGGTGAGAGGTAGGGGTTTAATTTCATTCTTCCATAGGTAGGGATCCATTTTTGCCAACACCACTTGTTGAAGATGTGTCTTCTTGGCCTCCTTATCAAATATGAGATGGCTGAATTTGTATGTGCTCAGGTTTGGATCTTCAGTTTTGTTCCGTTGGTCAACTGGTCTGTTTTTGTGCCAGTACCAAGCTGTTTTTATGAATACAGCCCTGTAGTATAGTTTGATGTCTGGTATAGCGATCCCCCCTGTATTGCTCTTTTCACCCAGAGTTGCTTTGGCTCTTCAGGGTCTTTTGTTTTTCCAAATGAAGTTGAAGATTCTTTTTTCCAAACATGTGAAGAAGATCTTGGGGATTTTGATTGGGATTGCATTAAATCTGTATAGTTAGTTTTTTTCCTAGGTATTTTATTGTTTTTGAGCCTATTGTGAGTGGGAAGGTCTCCTTGTATTCTATCTTCAGCTGCCTACTGTTGGTGTAGAGAAAGGCTACTGATTTTTCTAGGTTTATTTTGTATCCTGCCACCTTACTGAAGCTCCTAATCATTTCTAGGAGTTTCCTGGTGGAGTTCTTAGCATCCCTTAAGTAGACAAACATATCATCAGCAAAAAGGGATAGCTTGACTTCCTCTTTTCCTATTAGAACTCCTTTGATTTCCTTTTCTTGCCTTATTGCCCTAGCAAGGGATTCAAGCACTATGTTGAAAAGGAGTGGTGACAGGGGACAACCTTGCCGAGTTCCTACCCTTAAGGGGAATGCTTCTGTTGTTTCCCCATTTAGGAGGATATTGGCTGTGGGTTTCCTATATATGGCTTTGATTAAATTAAGGTATGATCCCTCCAATCCAATTCCCTCTAGGACTTTAAACATGAATGGATGCTGGATTTTGTCAAAGGCTTTTTCCGTGTCAATCAAGATGATGGTGTGGTTTTTGTCTTTCAGTCCGTTTATGTGCTTGATGATATTTATTGATTTTCGTATGTTGAACCATCCCTGCATCTCTGGTATGAATCCAACTTGGTCATGGTGGATGATCTTCTTGATGTGGGTCTGTATGCGATTTGCCATTATCCTATTTAGTATTTTGGCATCTGTGTTCATTAGGGAGATAGGTCTATTGTTCTCCTTTTTAGTGGCATCTTTGCCTGGTTTTGGTATTAGAGTGATGCTGGCTTCATAGAAGGAATCTGGGAGAACTCCCTCCATTTGTATCCTTCTAAACAACTTGAATATTAATGGTTGTAATTCTTTTTGAAATATTTTATAGAATTCTGCTGTGAAACCATCTGGGTCTGGACATTTTTTGGTTGGGAGGCTGCTTATTACATCTTCAATTTCTTCACATATTATTGTTCTGTTTAAGCTGTCGATCTCTTCTGGGTTGAGCTTTGTTGATTCCCAAGATTTCAGATATTCATCCATTTCTTCTAGGTTTTCAAGCTTAGTAGAGTACAGGTTTTGAAAGTAATTCCGTATGATTGTCTGGATCTTTTCATTATCTGTTGTGATATTTCCCTTTTCATCACAGATTCTATTGATTTGGAGTTGTTCCTTCTTTCTTTTGGTTAACTGGGCTAGAGGTCTGTCTATCTTGTTTATTCTCTCAAAGAACCAGCTTTTGGATTCATTGATTTTTTGTATGGTTTACTTTGTTTCTATTTCATTGATCTTCCATTTGACGCAGTCATACAACTCCTGGGTATATACCCACAAGACACATCTTACTGCAAAGATACATGCACAGCTATGTTTATTGCAGCTCTGTTCACAACAGCAAAAAGCTGGAACCAGCCCAGGTGCCCCTCAACTGACGAGTGGTTAGAGAAAATGTGGTACATGTATACAATGGAGTTCTATGCAGCAGTAAAGAGGGACAACATCATGAACTTTGCAGGTAAACGGATAGAGCTAGAAGACATTATGTTAAGTGAAGTAACACAGTCCCAGAAAAACAAATGACAAATGTTATCTCTCATATGTGGACGCTAGTACAAATAACCCTGTTATAAATATTTCTTGTGGAGAGGGATGCATATTAAAAGAACAACAACAGAAAGATTGCATCAGAAGGCTGACTGAAACGGTGACTCGGGAGGGATTGGAGGGTGAGAGAGGGACACGGGTGTATATTCGATTGGTGCATGTTTAATTGACGTGAGTTCAACAAGTATCCAGTTTTGCCCAGACTCTGTCTACAGGATACATGGTGTTTTAGGACTTAGTAAAAGTAAATATGTGCATATTGGACAACATTGGTTTGAAGGCTGATAAAAATGGTAATGCTTCTGAGTTAATTGGTGATATAAATTGCTGTTGTCCACATTAGATTTAACTAAAATCTGTATAACACTTACTTTGGGATTGGTATGAACAAATGTTCTATAATTTTGCTGTCATATAGTATCACCTGGTAGCAATCTCTTTCACCTATAGGATGATTTAACTCAAAAATAAACTTTGTTTCCCAAGTTAATCACATACAGTAACCCAAAACAGCATGGGTGAACTTGATGAAATCTGTGCCTTGATTCCACCCTATAGGTATGTATAAAACAACTGCTTTTTTGAGACTCATGGGTCAAAAATAAAAACCTTAAATAAAAAAGGGGGATATAGATAGATATGAAAACTTTTTGTCAAAAAACCTTGCAACCCAAATCTTAAAACTAACTATGGGAAAGGATTTGTATGTTCCAACAGGCCAGAGTATCACCAACTTAATGGCTGAGAAAGAAAATGCAGCTTTGCAGTGAGTAGGATGTACCAGAAAGTGCCAGCAGAAGGATTGACTCCTCTGCGCATTGAAGGGAAGAAATGCCTCAGATTGCTGCAGACATCAGGCCCCTCTGTGGATCCTACTAGTAACAACTATTTTTAATGATTCCTAACGAAGCTTACCTTCTAGGTGCTGCAAAGGTTTTAATACAAGAGACTTTCTTAACTCCCCCCCATAGAATAAAGAGAAATAAGAGGATGATGAGGTCATTCTCCAGCTGTAGATTGGAACCAGCTGTTATAGAAGTGTTCTCTTGTAAAATCAGTAAAACTGCCTTCTTTAATTGACTAATGGACATAGAAACTGTGAAAAGGATTATTTTCTATTCAGAACCAAATATAATGCTAAAGTCTCCTTAAGCTATGCACCTAAACAAAATATATCAATACAGGAGCTCTGACATCAACAATGGATTATTCTACCAAGGAGATGTTGGCCAGGGGATCCAAGCCCCCACAAATGGTAAAGGCTCCTTGCCTCCTAACTGGGATATCTGCAGGAAGAGAGGCGATAAGGCCCTGCTGTTGAAGACCTGATACAAACATGGAAAAGATGTATGGAGACCGCACTTGCAAGTATACAGATGGTCTCTGGGATGCCAGAGAGTGTTACCAAAGACCACTAAACCAATAAAGCAAATATAGGTCTCCTTGAGTCAAGCAAGACTCCTCCGTCAGCACCAGCTACACCTCATCTGCCTGGAAATACTGTGCAGCAGTGGCAGCCATATGTCTGTATATCCCAAATCTAATTGGCTATTGGCTCTCTCCTTGGAGGAATAACCCACGGCTGATGTCACAAGCTTACATCCTCTAATGGTTAGGAGATGTTATAAACCACACGAAGACCCTGCCATACTTGACAGAAGAAAATGTAGATCATGAATTGACATACCATCCAAACATCTGTGTCTATACCAAAGTAACCTACCATAACAATTAGTACTGTTTAAATACCCATATATCTAATTGTGTGTGCTTCATTAGTAGGATCGAAAGGCTATATATTATACTGTTTAAATACCTAAATATCTAATTGCATGTGCTTCATTAGTAGGATCGAAAGGTTAAGCCTGGACAAGCTGGCAGCCCATGAAAGAAAACAGCCAGAACTGACTAGAGACCAAGACATCAGCTCCAGAGAAAGTAGAGTGTTTTGCTTCTCATCCACCTGTGCCCCTTTTCTAAGCCTAGGGAACAATCTGCGGAAGAGGGGGCGTGGTAGAATGTAAGGGCTTCGATTGGGGTTAATGGTGAAACTACAACAATATAGACTGGACACTCATTTGATCAACTTGATTGAACATACAAGCCCCCCCTTTCAGGATGGTGGGACCCATGAGCTGTGTGGGTTTGGGCACAACTGCTTGCAAATTGGTTTTACATGAAGGATGCTTGTACTCACAAATTATCACTTATTGTTAAAAAAATGAAAACAAAACAAAACAAAAAAGCAGAGAAAGATGCAGAAAACTTATGGCAGAATGCATGATCTGGGATGGGTAGGGGTGGGGTGGGGGGAAGGGAAGGGGATATATGCCTGAACTGATTTGGAAAATGATGTATGAAATACACAAAGCATCAACAAAAATTATATTTCAAATCTTTTTCATGGTATTTATTAAAAAAAGCAAAAAGTAATGCAATATTTTCAGTTAATTTGGCACTTTTCTCTCTCTATCTGTTCACTGGAGAACCCAGTGTCTTTTCTTTCTCACAGCACTGCTTATATTACATATAATAAATATATTTGCATATATATGGTTAACAGGATGTTACTCAATTAACCCGACATGTGCCCTCTTCAGACTTTTTGATTACAGGACTGACACCCTTGCAGTTATAATGAACTTTAAATTGTAGATAGAGAATATGATCAAAGTACTTTATACAGATGTATGAAAAATAAAATAATAAATTTTCTTACATGTAATGAATAAAAACGAGGAAATTTTTAACATTTAATATTACTGACTTTCTGACAAGACCCACAGAATAATTATCCTTGTTTATAAATAAGGAAAGAGAATACCAGAGAAGTTTTCTAACATTCAAGTTCAAGAAGGTACAAAGAAGCAATGGGTAGTACAGCCAACAGAGCTCTAAAATACATCACTTTTCATGGCACTCAAGATACATATAGAGCTCCAGGCAAGCTTGGAATAGAGGGAGACACTGTCTCAAAAAGACCAAAAAGTAAGATATTCAAAAGCATTTATTCACATGGAAATTATGTTGAGAAATAGCTGAATCATACATTATGATTACCTTGAACATTCCCTGTCCTATAAAATCCAAGTTATGAATAAAAGGCAAATGGCACATATGGAATATTTGCCTCTTTGTCATCTTAACTCAGCTTGCTTGTACACCTTTAAATGTAGTGCTTTAATCTAAAGGGAAAAATTGAGAATATCAGAAGAAAGTGAAAGATTTAAAATAATTTTACGAGATCTCCTGAGCCCAGCGGCAGGAAGAGGGGGAGACAGGTAGGAACTGGGTGTCTTGGCAAGCTGATTGTTGATCCTTTGGTCCTGCTGTCTTTGGTTTGATTGGCCTTTGTGGCTGTGAGGTTGGAGTTATCCTCCCAGCTGGGATTAAAGGTGTGGTCTTTGGCTTGATTAGATCTAGTGGCTGTGGGGGCAGAGTTATCCTCCCAGCCGGTATTAAAGGCACGCTTGTGTGACTCTTGAGATTTGAGATCTCCACATAAACGCTGAGTATTATGATTTCCTGGAGGAATGCGCCTCTACCATTCAATCCACCGTTGGAAGGGTCTGGGCCATTTAATTGTCCTGTCTGGTTTGGGTCATTGGAGTTTCCCATATTGACCTTAATCTCAGAACTTATAGTCCACACCAGACAACGGCACACTAACAGGCATCTCCCTGCCTTACCAGAGCATGAGTACATGACTTCCTGTGCCCATTGTGGAGTAAAAGTCCAATTTCCTCCTGTAGTCTGGATCAATCACCCTTCCTAGTACTGTTATTCCTTCTTTAGGCTGTTGGCTTAAGGGCAGTAGAAGCCCAAAGTGGCCAGAGGGAAGTTTTAGGTTCTGGTTCAATGGAATGTTTACTGTATCTCCTAACAAAAGCACTACCCCCTTTGTGGAGCCAAAAACTTCTAGACCAGCAGAGTGCAAGGTCGTGGGTACAGGAGCAAAAATTTTCCTACTGGCTCACTAGGGGTGATAGTGAGTGTGGAATCACTCCTACTTCCACCCTTGGTTCCTGGACCCAGTGAAATTCTGCGCCTCATCAATGATTAGAAACAGTTACCATATAGTGGGGGCGCTGATTCAGCATATATCTGGCCTGAGCTGCGAGAACTTGTGCCGCGCAGCCCTCTAGGATACTTGCTTACCTAATTTGGCCAGTTACTACAAAGCTGGCTGCTCCCTTATACCGAAGAGGCATTGTCATCGTTCTATGAGTTCTAAGCCAAGCTGCTTCTGGGTGGTGGGGAACATGGTTAGACCAGTGGATACCATGACCACCATGGGCCCACAGTCACACTTCTTTGGCTTTGAAGTGAGTTCCTTGGTCATAAGTGATGCTGTGAGGAATATTGTGATGGTGGATAAGGCATTCTGGATGGTAGTTTTGGCAAGAATCATTATGTGCAGGAAAGCCAAATCCATAACCAGAAAAAGTATCATTCCTGTAAGGACAAAACAAAGCACTGTCCCCTCCACAACAGAAGTGGTCTAATGTAGTCAACCTGCCACAAGGTTGCTGGCTGGTCACCCCTGGGACTAGTACCTTATCGGGGGCTCAATGTTGTGCTCTGCTGTTGGCAAATCTGGCACTTGAACCCAGCAATTTTGGTGATGTTTCTTTCGGCAGCAGGTGTAGGCCAGATCAGGCCTTGGGTCGAGTGGAAGTTTCACACTTGTCGACCGCCGCCCATGCATAACCTCTATCTCTGCTACCATGACCACGTTTTTTATGGGCCCATTGAGCAACAATATGGATAGCTGGGGAAAGATGCTGACTATCCACAGAATGATTCATCTTATCTACTTGATTATTGAATTCATCCTCTTCTGAAAACACTTTGTGATGAGCATTTACATGAGACATTACTTTCTTCACATCCTTTGACCATACAGAGAGCTCTATCCACATAATTCTTCCCAAACTGTCTTTCTCATCAATTTTCCAATCATGCTCCTTCCAATGTCCCTGACCATCTAGCCAAAACATTGGCTACAGCCCATGAAGCAGTATATAATCGAACCTCTGGCCATTTCCCTTCCAGGCAAAATGCACAACCATGTGCACTGCCAGAACTTTTGCCCACTGTGAAGACTTTCCTTCACCAGTGTCCTTTAAGATTATTTCAGAAACTGGCTGTAATGCTGCAGCTGTCCACCTCTGGATGGTGCCTGCATATCGTGCAGAACCATCAGTAAACCAGAACCATCAGTAATCCTCTCATGTGCATATGTTTTACCAAGAAGTCTAGACTAGCTGCTACCGGTCCTGTTCATGCATGGGTCCTCTAATCAGGCATCAACAATCATCATATAGTTGGACCAGTGTGGAATATTTTGTAGAAGAAGTCAGGTGACCTAACGATCCGGTTCTGAACTAAGTTGAGCAACAGAGGCTGGAGAGCATACTCATCACCCCACCTTGAGGTAATGCAGTAAAAGGTATAGAGCTGTGCCCTTGCCAGTTGAAAGCATATTGCTTCTGGTGGCCCTTATGAAAAGGTATTGAGAAGAAAGCATTGGCCAGATCAATAGCTGCATGCAAGGTACCAGGAGACATATTGATCTGCTCAAGTAAGAACACTCTCCAACATCTGGTACATGTGGCTGGCAAGCTGGTGTACTGCTTGGTTGAGGTTTTATTGATAGTTCATCTGTCATCTCTCCATGATCCATCTGGTCTTTTGCACAGGAAAATGTGGAGATTAAATGGGATGTGTTAGAAAATCACCACCCCTACCATCTTTCAACATCTCTTGGATAGGTGTTGCCCTAATATTTCTGCAATCACTCCAAGGGATACAATACTGAGTTCTTGGTTTCACTTGTAGCTTTCCTCTTGAGTAGAAGGGCAAACACATGGTTTCCATTTGTCCGTTTTACAACCCATATTATACGCCCTCGAACCCACAGGTCAGGGAACCAATCTGGGGATTCTGCCAATTTCTAATTTATGCTATTCCAATTATACATTTTGGGACTGGGGAATAACCACAGGATGATTTCTGGGACCCACTGGGCCCACCTTGAGTCAGACTTCAGCCAAAACTCCAATTATCACCAGACCCCATAGGCCCCTACTTTAACCAGAGGGTCACAGTGCTTTTTAGGGTCTACTGGGATCAGTGTCACTCAGAAAACGTATCCAATAGGCCTTGAAAATTCTGATTATTTCCTTTTCCCCAGTGTACAGTTACCCTAGTAAAAGGGCTCAGGTCCCTCTCTGGGCGAAAAGGACAGCGAGGACACGGGCAATACAGCTAAACACTTTTGGTAATTCGTGACAAGTTTGTCCTTCTCCACCAGAACCCAGACCCCCTTCATTGCTCAGGGGTTTCTGGTCTGTGAAACTGTCCCAAGTCTGGAAACTGGTTAACCGGACGGGATTCGCTACTGCTGAAATCCAATTTGTTTGACTTCTTGTCATTTTTGTTTTCCTAGAGCTTTTCTGCTTATACAGATCGAATAAAAACTTAGTAGGCCTCTTATGCATTTGGTTCCTGGAAACACCATGATTAATTAGGTCCAGTTCCCCAAAGGATCCATGTCCAGAGTACATGCCATATAGCATTTTGTTTTGTCTTTTGTCCAGCCCCATTTTATGAATAACATATGCTTAACTAAGCTCATTCTGGCCCTACAGACAATTAGGTGCTGCCACCTGATGCACTCCATGAGGTAACTGTTTAGAACCCTATTACGTGTACATTTAAAATTTATGCCAGTGAGCACACTTTTCTCATACACTGTGATATCTGGCATAATAGTATATAGAGCATATTAGCTGAATTATGGCAGCCTAGGGAAAACCAGACTTCTTTAGGGGAATTGAATGTTTCCTCATAGGAACTATCATACTATATAACTAAACTTCAACAAATACACAGAGCAAAAGATAAAGCAAAATGACCTTGTTCGGAAAGATCTCCCAGATGGCTCACGATCCCTATACTTTGTAGATGGAGCAAGAGCTGAAACCAGTAGACTTTCACAAGTGGAGATTAGAGATGGGCTGGAAACAGCCTGAAGACGAGTGTTCATCATCACATCACTTATAGCATTATTTATATGGCACACATATTGCTTCACACATCCAAACACTATTAAGAATATCATCTTACTCGATAAAGACTGGGCTAGCCGATGCAAAGAAAACAAATGATACCAAGTGCTGGAGAGGCTTGTGGGGAAAAGGGGAACACTCATCCACTGCTGTGGAAATGCAAACTATACAGACCACTATGGAAGGCAGTGTGGATGGAGAACCCTTGGAAGACTTGGAAGAACTTGCCACCCCATCCCAGCTATACTACTCCTGGGCTTGTACCCTCAAGACTCACCCCACCCACCACAGAGATACATGCACAGGCCAATGGTTTTTTAAAAAGCTCTTTCTTCACAATAGCAAGGAGCCTGGAACCAACCCACATGCCCCCAACTGAATGAGTGGATGAAAAAATGATGGTACATCTACACATGAGAGAGTATCCTTACTACGTACAGCAGTAAGAAAAACGACATACAATAAGTCGCATAAGGTTGGTCCGCGAGGAAGCAGCCTGCACTGCTTCCAGGCAGGTACCTTGGTGCAGGCTAAGTCAGGAATAACCCCCCACCAACTGAATTGGAGGAGGGAGTATCCAGAGGTTTAAGAGAACATCCAGAACAGGAAATGAAGAGACTTCCAGTATCCAATATATCAACATATATTAGTGAAAGCCTGAAACCTAGGTAAGTCAATACATCCGATAAAACAAGGAGGGAGGGAACGAGTAAAAAAAATAGCATTGGAAGGAGGCAAGCAAAATTAAAACAAAGCTTTCAGCCTTCAGCAAAAACTGAAAAGGCATTTGGGATTTTGAATCACAAAAGGGAAACCCACGTGCCAGGGAGGCGATGAAGAGAAGACATGGCCACAAAGGTGCAGGATAATCCGACACCAAGCTCTACCAAACCGGTAGGAGACAGCTACAATCAGACCCCCCCTGGAGGTGACCCAGAAACAGACCTTAGAGACTAATGGCAGACCTATGCAGAGAAAATTAAAGAACATAAAGAAGAATTCAGAGAAGTAAAGAGAGAGAATTAAAAAATCAAAAAGGACATAGAGGAATACAATAACAAACTAAAGGAATAGAAGTTCAGAGTAGTAAAGAGAATGAGAATGAAAAACTCAAAAAGGAACCAGAGGGATACAATGACAAAATATAAGGTTAAAGGATTGACAAACTCCAGAAAGAAACGCGAGAGAGAGAAGAAAAACGAAACCACAGCTTAAGGAAGTAGAAACACTGGAAAGATCCCATGCTGATAAAGATAAGTAAACCAACCATTGAAGCAAGGGTCTATAAGAAGAGATTGAGAAACTCTTAAAGGGAATGGATATATTAAGAATCAACAGAGGATGAAATGAAAAAGGAAACTAGAACACTTGAACCAACCAGGTGTAAGATTAAAGGAATAGGAAAAAGCCTCAGAAATGCAAGGATGGAGAAGCAGAACAAAGAATATCAGACCTGGAGATAAACAGAACAACTAAAATAATCTCATGGAAGAGATTATCGAAAAATTTAAAAATAACAAAAGCGACATACAACCAGGAACTATGGGACAACTATGAAAGAGACAAACCTCCGACGATCAATAGGAATAGAGGAAGGAGAGAGATCTCAAGAGAATAGGTATTGATATGATCTTCAACAGAATAATAGATTGAATACGTTCCCCAAACTAAAAGATAAAAAAAGGACATAACCATACCAATGTATCACAAGCAACCATAGACTTCCAAATGCAGACAAGTCAGAAAAGAAATCTCCCACTCCACACATAAGTTAAAATGGCTAGTATGTTACACCAAAACAAAGAAAAATTCTTGAAGGCGACAAGAGAAAACAACTTCAGTAATAAGGGTAAACCTATCAGAATATGACAACGACTTTCCTGCAGTGCAAACCATGAAGGCAGAGATGGAACACTGGGAGCAAGCTTCCCAATGTTTAAGGACTAATGGATGCCAATCCAGAATACTTAATACCAGCAAAAATGTCAATTACCCGTCATCTGAAGGAGAGAAAAATCTTCCATGACATAACAAGTTGACAGAGCATACATGTTCGGAAGACCAGTCTCCTTAGAAAATGTCTTGAACGCAATTCAAAGGCAGAAGAGAGGAGCAGCTCATCCTCCAGCACTAGGAAAAGAAACTAATAAAAATATAAACATACGAGTAGAATAGAGATGTATAAAAGTCCAAATGGATAATAGAGGCTGAGAAGGGAAAACACATCCATCTTTCAATTATAAACCTTAAAAAATATTATGGGCTGAATCCCGCAATCAAAAGGCATAGCTAGGAGAATGGAGTTGAGGAACACCAATCCTCCAAGAAACCCCTCTCAAATTTCAAAGAAAGGCACTAACTTAAAGTGAAGGGATGGGAGAAAATCATTCCAAGCAATGGTACCTAAAAGCAAGGGGTGTCGGCTGGAGCCGATGGCCTAGCGGTTACGCGCGCCGACCGCTCCCTTGCAGAGGACCCGGGTTACGTCCCCAGCTTCCACATGGCGGCCGAGAACACCGTCTGACAACCTCCAATTCCTGGAGAGCTCCAGTTCCGGGGAAGTCCGACGCCCTCTTCTGAACCTCCGCAGCATTGCAGTCACCGGGTGCAACAGATTCATGCAGATAATACATTCATTACACATACGGAATTTATCAATAATAAAATTAAAGATTAAAAATCTTTAAAAAAAAAAAAAAAAAGAAAGAAGGTGTCGTTATTTCTTAAAACCTCAGATAAAAATAGACTTCAAAGCATTAAAGAAATCAAAGGGGACAAAGAGGGCCATTATTATTTTCATTAAAGGGACAATCGATGATGAAGATCTCACAATCAATTTTGAACTCATTATGCACCAAACTCCTGTGCACCAAACTTTGTAAAGACAACTCTTCAGGATCTCAAGGCTGAAATTAACCCCAGTTCACACTAATAGTAGGAGAATTCGATACTCCACTAAGTCCTTTAGAAGATCAACAGGACAAAGGACAAAAAGATAGACATCTGAACTGAATGATACATCACCAGAATGTACCTCACAGACTATCTACCGATATGGTTCACCCAGAAACCAGGGGAATACAACTTTCTATAACTCCAGCACCCCACGGAACTTTCCCCAAAATAGATCATATACTGACACAAGGGAAAAGGGGTTAGACTCCACAAATAGCAGAAAGATTGAAAATAATCTCGATGCATTCTTTCAGACGCACAGTGCAGATAAAACTCAACTTCAAACACCAGGATAAACGCCTACAAACCTAAAGAACACATGGAGGCACTAAACAACACTCTTCTGCAATAATGAAATGGGTCAAGGAAGAAATAGAAAGGAAATAAAACCAGTTCCTGGAACTGAAAGATGACAATGATAATTATACAATGGCGAGGCAAACCTATGGGACACTTTAAAAGCAGTCCTAATAGGAAAGTTTATTAGCTCTAAGTCCTACATTAAAAAAACAGAAACATTCAAGCAAACAAGTCGCACGTTATCTACACACTCCAGCCGTAAAATATTGAGAACAACACAAAGGAACCCTTAAAGCAAACAGAACAAGAAAGAAATAACGAAAAAATCAAGACGAAGAGATAATGAAATTGAGATAACAAAGAAAGCATAGCAAAAATCAATGGAATCCAAAAAGCGTGGTTTCTTTGAGAGAATAAACAAAGATGTTGTACAGACCTCTAGCCAGTTAACCAAAAGAAAGGAGGAACAAATCCAAATCAATACAAACCATTTTGAAAGGGGAAATATCACAAAAAAAAAACAGAGAAAAAAAAAAAAAAAAAAAAAAAAAAAAAAAAAAAAAAAAAAAACCTATACTCTACTCAAGTTTGAAACTAGAAGAATATGGGATGAATATCTGAAATTTGCAGGCAATCATCCACAAGCTCCAACCGCAACGAAGAAGAAATCGACAGCTTACATAGACCAAGAATATGTGAACAAATTGATGATGTAAATAAGCAGCCTCCCACCCAAAAAAATACCCCAGGCCCATGAATAAGTTTTCACGGCATAATTCTATAAATATTTCAAAAAGACTTACAACATTAATATTCAAGTTGTTTAGAAGGAATAAAAATTGGAGGGATTTCTCAGTTCTTCCTAATGAAGCTCCCAGTAATCTTCTAATACAAACCAAAGGCCTCAAAGACTGGCAACTAAAAAGGAGAAGAGCTATAGACCCATCTCCCTAATAAGCACAGATGCAAAATTCCTAGATGTGGATACTGGCAATCGCATTCGAGGATCCATATCAAGAAGATAATCCACCATGACCAACCTGGATTCACACCAGAGATGCAGGGTGGTTTAACACGAAAATCAATAGAAATATTATATAAAAGCATATAGAATGGAACTTCGAAAAGACAACAAATCACACAATCATCTCACTTGATGCGGAGAAAGCCTTTGACAAAAATCAGCATCCCATCCGTTTCCATGTTTTACAAGTCCTNGTTGCCTCCTTTCTTCTGTCTTTGAATTGCGTTCAAGATATTTCTAAGAAGGCTGGTTTTCCAGACATGTATGATCTTTCAAGTTGTTTGTCTATGCGATAGATTTTTCTCTCTCTTTCATGACGTATATTGACATTTTGCTGGTATTAGTATTCTGGGTTGGCATCATGTCCTTTACAAACTGGGAATCTTGCTCCAGTTCTTCTCTGCCTTCATGCGTTTCGCCAAGAAGTCGTGTCATATCTGATGGGTTTCCCTCTAGTGAAAGGTTACTTTTCGTTATTTCTTGTCCCTTAAGAATTATCTTTATTTGTTTTGGTGCATACATAGCATTTTAATTATGTTGTGGTGCTGGGAGTTTCTTTTCTGGACTTGATCTTTTGGAGTCCTACTGAGCTTCTTCGTTTAATGAATGGTATTGTTTTTTTCTTATACTTTTAGTTTGGGGAACGTTTTCAATCTATTATTCTGGTTGAAGATCTCAATCAATACCTATTCTCTTGGATCTCTCTCCTTCCTCTATTCCTTATGATTCGGAGGTTTGTCTTTTCATAGTTGTCCCATATTCTCCTGGTTTATTCATTTTTGATTATTTTTAAATTTTTTCATAATCTCTTCCCATGATTGGTTTGTAGTGTTCTGTTGTTATCTTCCAGGTCTGATATTCTTTGTTCTGCTTCTCCATCCTGCTTCTGAGGCTTTTTTCATTCCTTCCTCTTGAATGGATAGTTTTATTCCTTTCCTTCTCTTTTGATTTTCTTTAGTGTTTCTATTTCTTATTGGAGCACGTTCTCGAGAATGGAGTTCTATCTCTCTGTACTCTTTTGTTTGCTTTTGGTGCTTTCTTTTTGTTGTTTTTTTGTTTTTTCAGCATTTTGGATCTTTTCATGTTTGCTTATTCAGTGTCATTGCTTCTTCTGGTCTCTTTGTCTTTTCTTTCAATTCTCTTTTCTAATCTTTGATTGCTACCTTTATGATTGTAGTCTTTAAGTATGTTCCCAATTGTGTTTCTGATTTTGTCGGTGTCCTGGGGCATCACCGAGAGGGATCCCACTGCAGGAGTCGGCCAGTAGGGTTGTTTGTAACGCTTGGACGTGAGTTCTATCCTGCCCCTTCCAAGTGCAGTCTCTTCTTGCATGATCCTGCATATGGGTTCTCCCCTTGCTGTATGCCATGATTTCCTAATGAGTCTAAATGCTCTGTGTCACTGGTGTTGAAAGGCGTGCTTTGCTTGGCCTCCTTCATATCCTTGTCTCGTAATTTCGTCAGTTGGCGGGGGGGGGCGGACCTCAGTATATATATATATATTTTTTTTTTTTTTAGCAGATACTTGTGTTGTTCCCTTTTGAATGTGCAACTGAGATAAGTGTTAAGTGTTTAGGTTATTAGATATTGAAGGACTAAGTGTTCCTCAAGGACATTACCACCTACGGTAAGATATAATGCTTTGTGATTGCACATGAGACACTTGTACCATGTTAGGGGAATTATGACCTTTCCATTGTTCGCAATTGACATTTAAGCATAACGTAAGGAGAGGCTATTTATTGGGTGTCAAGTTGACAAGGGGTGGACTTGGATGGTTAATCCTGGGTGTCAACTTGACTGGACTAAGGAACAAATAAGAGAAAAAGAATCTTCGGTTTGGACTACCTCAACTCGGATGGCCCACCCCAAATATGGGTGTTACCTTCTGCCAGCAGGCAATGTAAAAGGCATGGAAGAGGGAGTTGGTCCCTTTTTTCTTGAGGCTTGCCTCTCTCTCACTGGTAAGTTCGTCTTACTGCTGTCATCAACCCTTTGGATCCCAGCATGTACTAAGACCAGCAGATCTCATGGAATCCATCAGGCCTTCAGCACCAGATTGGGACTACTGAGACATCCAACCTTGCAGACTGAGTAGTTCCCCGGATTCTCAGCCTCTCCAGTTGTTGGACTCCTTGAGCTCTGTCACGTGAGCAAATCAATAAATTGTATATAGCTATATATTCGTCCTGTTGATTCTGTCTCTTCAGAGAACCCCGACTAATACATTCCTTTAATCCCAGCCCTCAACAGGGAGAGGTAGGTGGATCTCTGTTAGACTGAGGCTAGCCTGGTCTACATAATGACTTCCAGGCAGGCTGGGATTATTGAGACCCTGTCAAAAAATCCTGCAGAAGGGCCAGTGGGATGGCTCACCTGGCGAAAGTGCTTGCTGTACAAGCCGATGATCTGAGCTCAATCCACAGAACCACAGGGAAGTTAGAGAAATGACTCCCAAAAATTGTCCTCTGACCTCCACGTGTGTGTGTGTGTGTGTGTGTGTGTGTGTACACACACACACCACACATTCATAATTGTAATAGTAACAATAATAAATATTTAAAATTTAATACCTTCTGAGGAGTCAGGCATGGTAGCATGTGGGAGGTAAAGCCAGGAAGATCAGGAGTGTAAGGTTATCCTTAGGAACATAAGTTTAAGGCTAACCTAGGTTACATAAGACCTGTGTTCAAACAAAAAAGAAAATGTTCTCTGGGGGAAAAAAATGCTAGGGTCCAGCCAGCAGTAACTTTAGAGTAGGACATGTTGACTTACTTGCTTAGAATCTACTGCTGAACCAGCAAGATCATTCTGACAATCGATCTGCAAACCTGCCATGTTACGAATAAGAGTCCAGCCGAGTGGCCACAGAGAAGGCAATCAGTGCTTCCAGGGCCTTTTAGAGGGAAGGCCACTCTGAATCTGTGAAACACAGAACTAAACAAAGTATAATAAAATATAACTCCTTAGGGGCTGAACATATGGCTCAGCAGTTAAGAGCACTGACTGCTCTTCCAGAGGACCCAGGCACAGTTCCTACCACCCACACAAAGCTAACAACCACTGTAACTCCACTTCTAGGGAATCTGATGCCCTCTTCTGATCTCTGTTGGCATTGCATAACACAGGTACATTTACATTCATACAGGAAATATGCTTATACACATAAAATAAAAATAATGAAATATTTTAAAAATAGAGTTCAGGGTCATCCTCAGTTACATTTAGAGTTTGAAACCAGCATAGGCTATAAGACCTTATCTTCCTGGCCATGGTGGCATATGCCTTTGATCCCAGCACTTGGAAGACAGAGGCAGGCTCATCTCTGTGAGTTCAAGGCCAGCATGGTCTACATAGCAAGTTCCAGACCAGGTGAGGCTACAGGGAGAACCTGTCTCAAACACCAAAAAAAGGCCTTCTCTCAAAACTTGTTCTTATATTCTAGTGCTCCTCAGATTACAACAGGGATATGTCCTGATGAATCTGTCATAAATTGAAAATATCCTATGTCATAAATGTACCAGATGGCCAACGAGATGGCTCTGCCAATAAAGGAGCTTGCTGCCAAGCCTGACAACCAAAGTGTGAGTCCCAGGTCCCATGTAGTGCAAGGAGAAGACAGCAAACCGACTCCTCTGACCTCCACACACATGCCATGCCATGGGTGTTCACATGTACACATATATTCATGTGCCCACAAAAAATTAATGTAAAAACCAGTTTAATGCACTGGAGACAGGCTGAACAGCATTGCTCAGCCTTCCATCTTTAAATATGCACAGAACATTTCCATTGGCCTGCCACTGGTTGAAGCATCTTAATACCAAGCCTGTTTTTTTTTTTAAAAAGTGTTAAGTTTTGTGTATACTCTAGTGAAAAAATGAATGGGCATATGTGTGTATGCTGCCGAGATTTGTGGCAGGGCCCACTTGATCCCAGGATGACCCATGTGGAAAACACGTGCAGGAAAGCACACCACATAGATGCATGTCAAGGTCCAAATACAGACAGACTTTTTATTGCAAGATGTCTGCTTAAATATCCATCATGACTCAATTCTCAAAGCCAAATCCTAAACATCTTCGTCACTATATCCCGCCCCATGGGTGAGGCCAGGGAGGTCCCATTGGCTTAGAATGCTACCCATCTTAACTAAGTTTTCCCACATCTCACCCTTTTAATTTTATTTTTTTAATTTTTCTGAGAGGCAGGGTAGCATGGATGAGGCTAACAATCCAAAGGAACCCAAGTTTCAAATAGCCAGTTGCTCAAGCCTGTTTTGAGTGCTAGGCAGTGGGGGAGGGGGGGAGCAGGCCAGACTTAAAACTTTATTTTCACACTAAGGCCAATTAATATCCAAAAATCCCAACAGTGAAGTGAACCAATTATTAAGGATAAGCAATGAATGTAAGTAACATTCATGTAAAACCAATTAGCAAGTATCTATGTCCAAATTTTGAATAGCCCAAGGTTCTCGTAGTCCAATTGGGGAAGCTTGTGTGCACAAGCATGTTGATCAAATAAGAGTCCAGTCTATATTGCTGTAGTCTCATGATTCACCCCAATCTCCGCCACCCTTACATTCTACCATGCCTCCTCTTCCGCAAATTGTTCCCTAGGCTTTGGGAAAGGGGCACAAGTGGGTGAGAAGCAAAACAGTCTCTTTTCTCTAGAGATGTCATTTTGGACTCTAGTCTGTTCAGGTTGTTTCCCTTCATGGATTGAAAGCTTATCCAAGGTACCATTTTAATCCTAGTAACAAAGCACAAGCAATTAGATGTGCAGGAATTTAAACAGGCATTTAAACAGTACTAAATATTATGGCAAGCTAAGCTGTGAGTGTAGACACAGATGTTTGGATGGTATGCTAATCCACAAACGATGGATTTTCTGTAAAGGGTGACAAGTTCTTATTGTGGCCTATAATATCTTCTAACCACTAGAGGACATAAGCTTGTGGCATCAGCCGTGAATTATTCCTCCAAGGAGAGAGCCAATAGCCAATTAGATTTGGGATATATATAGAGACATGGCTGCCATTGTTGCACAGTATTTCCAAGCAGTTGAAGTGTGGCTGATACTGACAGAGGAGTCTTGCTTGACTCAAGGAGACCAATATTTTTCTTCATTGCTTTAGTGGCCTTTGGTAATGCTCTCTGGCATTTCAGAGGTCAAGTGTACATTAGCAAGTCACGTCTCAAAACATTTTTCCATGCTTACACCAAGTCTTTGACAACAGGGAATTACTGCCTTTCTCCTTGAAGATACCCCACTTATGGGCAAAAACCTTTATAATTTGGGGGGATTGGATCCCCTAGCCAACATCTCCTTGGCAGAATAATCCATTGCTGATATCGAAGCTCTCCTGTATTAATATATTTTGCCTAATTACACAGCTTATAAAGACTTTACTATTATATTTGGCTCTAGATAGAGAATTATCCTTTCACAGTTCCTATGTATCAGTCAACTAAAGAAGGTAGTTATACCTGTTTTATAAGAAAATTACCACTATAACAATTGGCTCTAATTTACAGTTAGGAAATGACTTCATTACCATCATGTTTTTCTTTTTCCTATAAAAGGGAGAGGTAGAAAGGTGTCTCAGTATCTGGAAGGTAAACTTCATTCGGGCACATTATAAACAGTTATCCCAAATAGAATTCAGAGAGATGCTCAGTGTCTGTGACTCAGGCAATCTGAGGTTCCTCTTTCTTTAATGTTCAGATGGGTCAGCCTCTCTGCTGGCATTTCCCAGTCCATCCTGCACAGCCAAAAGTTGTACGTTTTCAGGCATTTAGATTGTGTTTTTACCTATGGGAACATACAAATCTCCTCCCATTTTTAGTTTCGAGACCTCAAAATTGAAAATTTATCAAAAGGTTTGGAATACAGAGTTTTCCATTTGTATTCCATAAGGAATATTATACCACCTCCCTATTTTTGTTTTTAAAATTTTTATGTTTTGACCTATAGATGCTTAAGTTGTATTATACATACCCATAAACAGGAACAAAGGTGTAAGTTTTCATCAAATTCACCCAAATTGTTTATCATTGACTATACGCTATTTATTTGGAGAGTGAACTTAGACTTAATTTTCTTTAAATTATCCTACAAGTAAAAGAAAGTGTTACAAGGTGATACTGTATAACACAGCAAAATATGAAGACCATTTGTGTACCTTAACCCCAAAGTTATTGTTGGAAATTCAATACAAATTATAAACAATTAACATTTTATATTCCCAATTAGTTCAAATGTATTACCATTTTCACCAAAACTTTCAACCAAATTTAACTAATACAGGCATTTTTACTAAGTCTTTTACTATGTAGACAAAGCTTGAGCAAAGTTGAATACCTGCCAAATAAATTTTACCCAATATACACTTTGTTCTTTAAAACTATATGACTAGACTATGACTCCAGAGAAATCAAGTCCATTAACTTATATGGTTTATTTTGTAGTTCTGCATAAATCTCTACTGAAATACCTCTCTGTATAAATATATGTTATTTTCGAGTATACCATCTTAAACTTCAAACCTTACAAAGTGGATTTTAATAACTATCTTCCTCCAAGCTCTTGGCCTTCTTCAGGCTTGGCATAAAAACCTACTTTAAAGATTTTTCAATATCTAGCTCTTAATAAAATTTTCTTTTACAGTTCTTATGCCCATTAGTTAATTAAATACTGGCTAGATATGCCCCATGAGAAGTAGTTACCATCATTACCATCTTGATTTTGTGCGTGTGTGTGTGTGTGTGTGTGTGTGTGCTTCTAGGAAGCTTCCTTTTTCATGAGCAGGTGCAGCACAGTCCTGCTAAGGGAAGGGGGACACGGTGCCCACTTTGCAGACATTGTGGGGAACTGGCCCTATTGTGTAGAGGCCAGTTGGTTACTCCTGTAACCCAACTGGAGAGGTAACTTCCTACTCAGGTCCTTAGCCTGGGACAACAAGACATGTTTCCCACTCTTGGTTGTGACTTTCCACCTGCCCAAAGCCAGGACAGGAATTTCACACCAGCTACCCAGGTTGGTGGTCTGCAAAGGAAGCCTTTTTCCAACCAACTGGTCACACAAATGAAACGCAGGCCTCAATACCAGCTACCCACTGGTCATCTGAACAAAATGCAGGCTTGTCTTAGCCTGTATGTGTGCAATAATTTTAAAAAATGATGGCCAAGATGTTAATTGGAATTCTTTTTTTATTTTTAAATTTTTATACTTTTTTAAATTCCCAAATACCCCAAAACTTATTAACACTTTAATACAATGAAAACTGGTTGCATCTTTTAGATGTTGAAAGAGTGTAACCAGTAGGTGGCAGTGTAGATCCATTGTTTTAAATTTTTTAATAGATAACCCATAACCTTTGTTGAAATTGAATTATATTTGGCTGTTTAATATAAATTTGTGCCTTGAGAAGGAAGGGCCACTTTCCAACTCAAAGGCAATATTTTTACTGGTATCAAGGCTGTTTACATTAAAATATACTTAGAACACAAGTATACACATCCATACACATGTGCGCACGCACATACATACATACATACATACATACATACATACATACGAAAGATTTGTTAGGTTGACCTGCAAGGGAGGAAAGCCATATTATTGTTTGATGTTCAATGAGAAACATGAAAATTTTATAATTTGTCATAGGGTTATTTTTACATAACTAGAATAAATGTCCTAGTAATGCATAAAACAGCTGAAATCCATATCCCACCTCCTAGGCCCATTCCCAACCATTTGCCTTCAATGAACTATCCCTAAAGTCTACTATTCTTTCCCTATCCTGTCTCTTCTGGTTAACTATCTCTAAGCTGTCCCTCTGCTAAGCCCAACTGTCCCTATGCTATTTACAAATCTAAGGATTGAGGATTCCCAAAAGTAGACAGGCCAAAGTTGTTTGTAGTCTTGGACCAATCCATCTTGTCTTATTATTAAGGACTTTGTAAGAATAATAATTATCCATAATCACAACAATAATCACAATAATTACAACCATTATTAATTATCAATAATTATTAACCATTATTAGTCATTAATATTATTAATAATAATTGTCAATAATAATAGCCAACAACAATGAACAATTTATCATTAGACTGAATTTTTATCAATTATTATTAATAATTATAGTTAATAACAATAACTATAACTGTTAATAACAATTACTAACAATAATTAACAATTTATCATTAAACTGAATAATATGCATACTATAAACCCAATTAAAAATTGTTAACACTAAGGGGTATAAAACAAACATTTTTTATGAATTGAATCTATTTTTGTTTATAGTCAGCTAATTAGATTTAAACCTGTAGGATTATAATGAATTAAAAGCAGGAACTTGCATTCACTCACACATACACACAGCTTGAAGATGGGCTTAAAAAACATAAAACCGTTTTATTCAAAAATTTCTCATTTAAATTGAACCAAAATATCAATTCATGCTGTTAAAGAGACTTTTACCAATGGTCCTTAAAAAAAGACAATTTATTGGAGCAATTTTTTTGTTGTTGTTAGAACTCCAAGGCCTGTAAACTCCGAGAAATCCATCTATTTTGTTTCCAAAATGCTGAAATCAAAAGAATGTTACCTAAAATCAAAATTTAAAGGGCATGATTTCGATACCATGTGCTCAATCCAACAGCTGGTATGCATGCACAGCAGACAGGTTTATGGCGCCAGGCCAGAGCTCAGACCATGTGTGATCAAGAATTCTGTGAGAAGAGATTTTTAAGGTGAAACATATTTTAAAAAGAGGAAGATAAAATTAAATCAACCATATATAGGGTACCTGGGGGTTAAGTAAAAATATTACACTTTAAGTTAAGCATGCTGAAATGGATTTGAATTACTGTTAGCTGAATCCCAACCTTGGATCTACAAATAGCCAGCAGGTTTAGGTAAGAAGAGTTAGATTCAGAAAAAACCCATAAGAAGACAAGAGAGCAATACACTTTTACCCCAAAACAGATTTTGTATACAAAATTGAAGAGAAAAATGGTCAAGGCTTGAAATTATCTGAAAGAGGCTTCTCTTGGCAGGGTGGTTCCCATGAAAGGACGTAATTTGCAACAGAAAGAAGTGGGCTCCAGTCTAAGAGAGCTACCTGGAGAAAATTTACATATGAACAAATTAAGGTTGGAACTGAACTTGAGGAACTGGTTCTCCTGCTTTGGGGGGTGGAATTTAAAACCAGAAAGTTTTTCAGACCTGTAGAATTATGGAAAATGGTTTCAAGGCCAAGCATTGCTGCTAAACCTTAATAGTAAACTAAGCCTTAAAGTCACTGGGTTTTATAGCCTGCAGGAGTGACCGTGCCAGGAGACATATCCCTGGAAGGCATTGGGTGCTCCCTCCAAGCCAAATCAGAGCCAGGCCGCTGTCCTCCACGTGAACAAAGCCACAAGCCCTCAGACCACTGTCCTATTCATCGAAACCAGCAGGAAAGACAGCTCCACCACAACAGATAGACATCAGGAGAGAAAGGAGAAAGAGAAGAAAAAGCCAAGATTTAGGGGTATGCATACCTAAGTTGTCAAGGTTTCTTCCCGCCCCACATAAATTGGGCGCCATTTGTGGGTACTCTGCCGAGATTTGTGGCAGGGCCCATTTAATCCCAAGATGACCCATGTGGTAAACACGCACAGGAAAGCACACCACATAGAAGCATGTCAAGGTCCAAATGCAGAGAGAGTTTTTATTGCAAGATGTCTGCTTAAATATCCATCATGACTCAATTCTCAAAGCCAAATCCTAAACCATTTCATCACTATATCCCACCCCATGGGTGTGGCCAGGGAGGTCCCACTGGCTTAGAATGCTACCCATCTTAACTAAGTTTTCCCACAGGCATATGGGTTCACCATCACACCATCACAAATTTGAAACCATCATTGGTCACAGCCCATCAATATGGTAAAAAGTGTTCATGAAAGAGGAAAAGTGGCAGAGGGATCTAGACTGTTGGAGCATGCTGCAGTTGAGTCAGGTGAGCAGGAGGCCAGGCTGATGAGGTGACATTTACATAAACATTCAGAGGATGAAGTGGAGCCTGACATATGGCCCCCTAGGAAGAAACAATGCTTGGCCCAGGGAATCCAGTGCAGGTCCCAGGGATAGAATTTTCCAGGCTTGTCCCAGGAGGCTCTTGTGGCTCAAAGATGACAAGGTCAGAGAGGGTCTGGGGCCAGTAGTATGTCCTAGGTAACAGAAGCTGCTAGAGAGATGCTAGCATTCACGGAGGAAGTGAGTAGCCAGGACAGAGTTTGGAGCAAGGCTTTGCTGGCTACTGCATTGAGAATGGATTTGAGGAGATAAACAGAGATGTGCAATTGCAGCTCGGGGGCTGATGGCAGCATTCCAGATAAGAGATGGGGCTTTTTGATGGACTGGTAGCAGCAGTGGCAGCAGTGTGAATTTGTCAGGTATTGATCACAAACCCACTAAGAGGACTCAGTGAGTGAAGGCATTTGCCGCCAAGCCTCATGACTCTAGTTTGAGCCCCAGGTCCCACATGGTGGAGGGAGAAAACTGACTCCTACAAGTTATCCTCTGACCTCCACACTCATATGCATAAAATTAATAGAAAAAATAAAAAGGAAAGAGGACTCAATTATTTGGTCTAAGTGCTTAGAAGACAATGTTGCTCTTGAATGAGAGGGAGAACCTGAGAAACGAGCAGGCCTGTGGGTGTCTAAGGTCTGTGGAATGGGATGTGTCAAGCATGAGAAGGATGTGGGAATGGGGGTATTCAAACAGCTGCTGGGTACATTTGGAATCAGTTCAGAATGAAGCTACAGGTAGAAATAGAGCCATGGGAGCTTCTAGGCCTTAGTGGTAATCAAAGTCATGAGAAGGCACTGCTAGAAGAGAGAAAAGGTAAAAATGTAAAGCTAATTCTGGTTTATGGAGAAATATTGATATCACCCAAAAACAAGGTGGCAAAGATCTCAAGGGGAAGTTTGCAGAAAAGCCAATTGTCATGTATAGTGTTGTGTGTGTGTGTGTGTGTGTGTGTGTGTGTGTGTAGGTCAGAGGATAACTTGTGGCTAGAGATGGAACCTGGGACATTGCGCTCCTAAATAGTGCTCTACCACTGAGCCTTGCCTCAGCCAATAATGAATGAATGTGGTTCAAGCTGTGAATGAGTAGATGACACTTTCAGCTCTTAGCTTAGCTTCTTTCCATTAAACCTATTCTTTTTTTTCTTTGTCTTTTTGAGACAGTGTCTCCCTTTAGTCCCAGCTGTCCTGGAGCTTGCTCTGTAGACCAGGCTGGCTTTGAACTCACAGAGATCCAACTGTCTCTGCCTCCTGAGTGCTGGGATTAAAGATGTGCACCACCATGCCCGGCTTAAACCTATTCTTTTTAGTGCAAAAAAATTCAGATGTGGTCCCAGCTAGTCAGGATGTAGAAAGAAAAGGATCACTTGAGTCCAAGAGTTAAGGGACTGGACAGACAGCTCAGTGGTTAAGAGCATGGACTACTCTTGTAGAGGACCTGTGTTTGGTTCCTGGCACATACATGGTGGCTAACAACCATCTGTAACTCCAGTTCCAGGGGATCCAATGCCTTCTTCTGGTCTCCATGGGGGTGTTGCACCACGCAGGTGAACTTACATACATGTGGGTGATGCACTCATACACATAACATAAAAGAAAATTACAAAAAAGTTAAGAGACCACCCTGGGTGTCTTAGTTACTTTCCCAGTGCTGAGATAAAATATGCTGATAAAAGCAACTGAGGAGAGAGTTTATTTTAGCTTACAGTCCATCATGGCGGGGAGGTATGGCAGTAGGATCAAGAGGCTGCCTGGTTATGCTGTATCCACTGCAGAAAGCAGCAAGTGCTGCTGCTGCTGCTGCTCAGCTTTTCCTCCACTTACATAGTCCAGGAGCTCAGCCAGGCAATGCTGCCACCCACAATGGGGAGATCTTCCCACCTCATTTAACACAACCAAGGTAACCTCCCACAGACATGCCCAGGGGTTTGTCTCCCAGGTGACTCTAGAGTCAGTCAAGTTGACAATTAACACTCACCATTATATACTTGATCATATGACACAAGCCACCAAAGCAGAGCCTTTGTGAATGGATTGGTGTTATATTATTTTTCCCCTTTTGAGACCAGGGTCTTCTATGTAGCCCTGCCTGGCCTGGAACTTGATATGTAGTCCAGGCTTGCCTAGAACTCACAATGGTCTAACTGCTTTCCCTTCCAGAGTTCTGGGACCAAAGTCACATGCCACCACATACAGCTCTATTTACTTTTTGCTTTTGTTTGTTGAGACACGGTTTTATGTAGCTCAAGCTGGTGTGTGCATGCATGCGTGCATACATGAGCACAGGTGCACACACACACACACACAAATACACACTAGATAAGTAAGTATATGAAAAATCTATGCTGAGGCTGGAGAGATAGCTCAGCAGTTAAGAGCACTGACTGCTCTTGCAGATGACCTAGGTTTGATTCCTAGCACCCACATGGTGGCTAGCAACTGACTAAAACTCCAGTTCTAGGAAGTCTGACACTGTTCTGACCTGTGTGGGTATTGCACTACACAGGTGCACTTACAAACATGCAGGCAATACACTCACACACATAAAATAAAAATAATAAAATATTTTATAAATAAAAAGTTTATTTATTATGTGTCTGTTTGAGCCATGGGTATGAAAAGCCAAGAGAGGCCAGAAGAGGATGTTGGATCACCTAGAACTGGAGTTCAAGGCACTTGTGAGGCATCATGTGAATACTGGGAATCAAACACAGGTCCTCTGCAAGAGCAGCCAGTGCTATTAACCCTGAGCCATCTCTCCAACTCCCAGTACTGAGATTTTTCATGCTATGGTGGACTGGGAGCAGTCTCTTTCTCATAGGACAGACTTCCTATCTTATTTGTCTTTGGGGAACTCCAACCCCACTCTTTGTCATCTTGGAGTCAACCCATCCCACAGTCTTTTCCTTAGAGTGGGGATGTGCTCAAGGACTGCAGGTCAGACCCATCACAGATCTAAGGGATGGGTTATACTCCAGGAAAGGGACAAACTGTTGCTACTGGAGCCATCTTCACCAGCTGCTTGGAGAGGTAGCTAACTCTGGGACAGAATGAACACACATCACAGGGGCCCGGGTTCCAGTGATGCCCCCAAGCATCCACCCTTGGATGTTCTGTTGGCTCCCCACCTGGAAGCTGGGACATGAAAGCTCCCCAAGCTTGAGGACTGGCACCTGGCAAGGGTCTTCTTGCTGAGCCACCGAGTGGCAGTAAACAGAGAACGGAGAGAAAGGTGCAGAGCTAGTCCTGTTATCAGTGCTCATTCTTTCCATAACAAATCCACTCCCATGGAAAAAGCATTAATCTTTCGTGGCACCTGCCTTTTGTTCCCAGCAGAGGCAGAGGTTAGTGGATCTCTGTGAATTAAAGGTCATCCAGGCTACAAAATGAGACCCTGTCTCAAAAAGGGGTGGAGGAGAGGGAATCACTTATCTATACAAACTTGCTCACAGGGTTTCCACAGTTTGATTCTGCAGCCCCAAGATCCTCAGCAGATTCCAGAATCCTGTCCTGAAAGTGAAAACTGCCCTTCAGATTCTCTGACCCTGAAGCAGTGCCTGAACCTAGGACATCTGGAAAACCTCACCCAAGCATGCATGCTCGGCACTGTTTTCTCAGATGAGAGAAACCCGAGCCCTTCTTTTCCTTTCTCTTCAAATTAAAACAAAACTGACAGTCAGGACGATACTGGGTAGGCAAATGGCAGCTAGATGGGCAGGGACTGGCTGGGCTTTAGGAGGAGGGTGCTAGACTCTCCTCCCCCACCACCCCTTCAGGCCACAGGTAGAGACCTGCAGCTGGTGCTCCAGACTTGCCCACAGGGTGCCTTGGACCCTCTTGGGGGGCAGTCCAGCCACCTCAGGTCCTGCTGACCAAGGTCCTGCCAACTGATGGCTCCCACAGTGTGCACACACGCCAGGCTCGGGCTGCCCCACCCATTCTCAGGGTGATATCCTCGTGGCTGCAGCAACATGGGTCATGCCCCTAACCATCACATAGATTTCCAAGAGGCAGGTCATGCACACAAGCACCCTGGAGCAAACGCACACATGCATGCTGGAGCACATGCACACATGCATGCTGGAGCACGGTCAGTGAGCTAGAGCTAGGGGTGGCTCTGGCTCGCTGGTTAAAGTGCTCACCTTGGCTCCCTGCTCCCTGGGCAACAGTGCGAGGACTTTGGATGGAATGATTTTCTGGGGCCCATTTGAGGGCTTCATGGTGTCTGTGCCACCTTCATCCTGGAAACTTTTCTGAGCTCTACAGCGGAACTTGACCGTACTCTCAGTATAAAGAGATAAGGTCTTAAGATGCAGGACCAGGTGCCAGATGGAGACACCCCAAGCAGCAGACAAATGAAGCATGGGGGTCTCTGACGGCAGGCTCCGACTGGAGGAACCATCTCCTAAAGTCTGATTGCAAGGGTGTTTTGGAGGTCGACGGGCACCCTCACACCTCAGGACTAGGAAAATTGGGAGTACCACAGAGCTGAGGGCAAATGAGAGCCTTGTGAGGGAACTTGACCTACCCCAGTGTGTCTAGACTGAAGCCATCAGGCTGCCTTTCATTAAGCAAAGGCTAATTAACTCATGACCAGCAATGGCAGACACGTACTGGGGGGGTCAATACTGGGGAGGCAGGTGATGACTCTAATTTTTATTCTCCCATCTCCCTGGAGCAACTGTACATCCCTGGTCTGAAGTTGGGTTCTCTTGAGAAACAATCTATGTCTGTGAGATGGACATGAGGAAACTTGTTGGGTTCAGAACCTACCCTCCACCAGCCAAGGACTGCTTCTTTTTTATTTTTTTATTTTTTTATTTTACTTATTTATTTATGTGTATGAAGGTGCTGCCTGCATGCAGGTCTGTGCACTCGTGTTGCGCAATGCTGCGGAGGTCAGAAGAGGGTGTCGGATTCCCCTGGAACTGGAGTTCTCCTGGAATTGGGGTTATAGACGGTTCTCAGTCGCCATGTGGGTGCTGGGGATCGAACCTGGGTCCTCTGCAAGAGCAGTCAGTGCTCTTAACCGCTAAGCCATCTCTCCATGAACCCTAAGCCCCAATGCTTTCCTGTTCTGCTTCCTGCATGCCTTTTCTTTCTGTTGTATAGCTAATGATCATAGCATAGCTCCTCCTCCTCCTCCTCCTTTTCCTCCTCCTCCTTCTCCTCCTCCTCCTCCTTCTCCCTCTCCTTCTCCTCCACCTCCTCCTCCTCCACCTCCTCCTCCTTCTCCTCCTCCTCCTCCTCCTCCTCCTTCTTCTTCTCCTCCTCCTCCCCCTCCTCCCCCTCCTCCCCTTTTCGTCTTCCTCCTCCTCTTCCTCGTCCTCATTCTTCTTCTCCTTCATCTTGGAACTCTTTCCAGACAAGCCCAGACTGGCTTGAATATAAACGCTGGAATATAAAGCTTTATTTTTAATTCCTAGACAGAGACCTTGACCCATGTATGGATCAGGTGGTCCCCCCTAATTACTGGTGTGGCCTAGGGATAGTGTCACAAAATATAAGTGTGTGGGACTGGAGAGATTGCCTAGCGGTTAAGAGTGCCGACTGCTCTTGCAGAGGACCTGGGTTCGATCCCCAGCACCCACATGGTGACTGAGAACCATCTGCAACTCCAGTTCCAGGGGAATCCGACAACCTCTTCTGACCTATGCGGCATTACACGACACAGGTGCACAGACCTACATGCAGACAGTACATTCATACACAAAAATAAATAAATAAATAAATAAATAAATAAATAAATAAATAAATAAAATTTAAAAAATATATAAGTGTAGCTAATCAGGGCCCGTCTTTGTCACTATAGATGGGGGGAATCCTCTCCCCTTCCCCCATGAAGAATTCTGTGAGTTAAGCACTCACATCCCATGGTAACTACTGCAATCCAAAGTAACATCCAAAAGGTGTTTCAGCTCCCAGACTGAAGAAATGCCATCTGCTGAGGCATGGGAGTGTGAAGAGGTTTAACATGTTCATGACATTCATACATTTATTCATTCAACAAATATTTACTTAGCACCTGCTTACACCAGATATGATTTCAAGCTGGAGGTACAGCTGTGAAAACAACAGAGGCCCTGCCCTGAGAGAGCTGACATTTAAAAGAAACAGTGAACAAACAAGCAGTAATCAGGAGGTGCTAAGACCTTAGATGCCCAGAAAACTGGGAAGGGAACTGTGAATGTGGCAGCTAAGGGTGAACAGATGCTAATCCCACAAGGTCAGAAAAAGTGGTCTTCAATGGTAGCATTTCAGCAAGGACTGCAGGAAAGGACTGGAATGTAGAAGCTGCTGGTGGGCTTGAGGTGGAAGCAAGAACCTGGGGGCCTGGCACAGGCCCTTAAGAGGTAGGTAGGACTATGGATCTCTATGTGGGGGGGGGGGGTAGACAGTCCTGGGTACCTCTGGAGTCCTTCCCTGGAATAGAAATGGGTGCAGTGAGTCAGGGGCCACAGTCACCAGGGCTTACTTGTTAACCCAGCATACTCCATGTGGAGGAGCACTCACCTCCATCTTAGGAACTAGGAAACTAATAGACATCCCCAAGAACACAGGAAGCAATGCTGAGTGTAGAGCTGTGGGGAGAACTCCCCCAGTAATGACCCTTAGCCCTATCATGATCAAAAAGAACCCAGGCTGGACAGATGGCTCAGCAGTTAAGAGCATGCACTACAGACAACTCTAGTTCAGTTCCCAGCACCCATATCAGGTTAGGCACAAATCCCTGTAACTCCAACTCTAGGAGAATCTGATGCTGTTTTCTCACCTCCAAAGGCATCCACATATACAACATTCACACAGGCACACACAAGCACATAAAAAAAATTAAAACCATAGGGGCCTGAAGAGACAGCTCAGTGGTTAAGAGCACTGACTAGTCTTTCTGAGGACCTGGGTTTGATTCCCGGCACCCACATGGAGCCTAACAACTGTCCATAACTCCAGTTCCAGGGGATACAACACCTTCTGATATCAACAGACATTGCATGACACAGGTGTACCTAGGTACATGCACATAGTACACTCGTACACAAGAATAAAAAAGTAATAAATAAGCCAAGTGTGGTGAGGCACACCTTTAATCCCAGCACTTGGGAGGCAGAAGCAGACTGACCTCTGTGAGCTCAAGGCCAGCCTGGTCTACATAGCAAGTTCCAGGCCTGGGCCTACAGGGAAACAGGGTTTTTTGAGACAGGGTTGTCTCAAAAAGATAATAATAATAATAATAATAATAATAATAATAATAATAATCACCATTAATGGTGGGAGTTGGAGATTCTAGCTGTGTTGCTGCTGTCTAATAAACCATGAAGAGCTGCTTTACTGAGGAGATGAGAGCACAGGATGCAGGATGTATGCAGAGAACATGCCTGAAGGGGCAGTGGAGCAGTGAGGCACATTGATCAGCAAAATGATTTGTGCTGAAATTTGCACTGTTCTTAGTCAGTGGTTCAGGAACCAGGAGTGAGAGTAACAGGAAACAGTGAGAGTCATGCAAAAGGTTTTGCTTGTTGGTTTGCTTGCTTGCTGGGTTTTAAAGAGACGGTATCTCACTATGTTTTTGAGGCTGGCCTCCAACTCTTGGCTTTAAATAATCCTCCCGCCTTAGCCTCCTGAGAGGCTGGGAGTAAAGAGTATGACACTGTCCCGGAATCTTGCTCCCTTTTAGTTTTTTTTTTTTAACAATGTTGGGAGCTGAACCCAGGGCCTTGCTTGTGCTAGACAAGTGCTCTACCACTAAAACATATTCCTAACAGAGCCTTTGCTTTGCGTTTGTTGTTTTTGAATCTCATATAACCCAGGCTGGCCTCAAACTGCCTATATAACCTAGGAAGACCTTGAACTTCTGATCGTCCTGCCCTCATCTCCCAAATTCTAGAGTCAAACCTATGGCTTCATGCATACCAGGGAGGTATTCTACCAACTGAGTTACATCCCCAGCCCTAAATTTTTCTTACTTTCTTTTTCACTTTTATTATTTATTTATTTATTTGTTCATGTGTTTGTTTATTATTTATTTGTTTGTTTGTTGTTTTGAGACAGGGTCTGTCTTTTAGTCCCAGATGTCCTGAATCTCACTATGTAGATCAGGCTGGCTTTGAACTCACAGTGATCCACCTGCCTCTGCCTCCAGAGTGCCGGGATATTAAAGGCGTGCACCACTATGCCCAGCTTCCCTTATTTACTACAGAGCTTACAACTATCTTCTTGGAAAGAAAAGCCATCAAGCATTAACTAATGCCTCTGAATTCTTTTTTACGCAGAATAGCCAACCCCAGCCCCACATGGCTTTTCTTCTTATGAGGTCAGGTCTGTGAAGACAGGGCCATTTGTCTTAGGAACTTTTCTTTAACACTTATTTTTTGTATGGTGCGTGTGTGTGTGTGTGTGTGTGTGTGTGTGTACTTGTATGTGCCCTGGCAAAGGTGTGGAGGCCAGAGGACAACTTGCAGGAGGGTTCTTCCCTTCCACCAAGTGGGTTCTGGGGATCAAACTCAGGTCATCAGACTTGGCAGCAAGCACCCCTATTCACTAAGCCATCTCACCAGTTGCTGTAGTAAAAACTCTTAATGCTCTGCTGTGTTAGCTGTCTATCAAGATAGAACTCACTCACAAAGCTAATGGGCTAAAACAATGAGTTTATTATTCCACATAGTCTATGTGATTAGGTAATACGTAATTGAACTAATGCCCCCACCCCCCATCTTCTGGTTGAAGCAAAATCTGTTGGAGTTAAGATGAAGAGAGGGAAAGAAGGACTGGAGAGTAAGCTCAGTGCTTAAGAGCACTGATAGCTTTTGCAGAGAATATCAGTTCAGTTACCAGCACCTACATGGCAGGTAGCAACCATCTATAGCTCCAGTTCCAGGAAATTCAATGCTCTTTTCTGCCCTCTGTGGATATTGCACCCATGCGGTATATTTACACACATGCAGGCAAACCATACACATAAAATAAAAATAATAATGCCAGGCATGGTGGTGCATGCCTTTAATCCTAGCACTTGGGAGTCAAAGTAGAGGCAGCCTAGTCTACATAGCAAGTTCAAGGCCAGCTGGGACTACAGGGAGACCCTATCTGAAAAAGACTGAATGAACAGACAGACATAATGAAATATAAAATATAACTTTAAAAAATTAAAGACAGGAGGCTGGAGAGATGGCTTAGCAGTTAAGAGCACCGACTGCTCTTGTAGAGGACCAGGGTTCAATTTCCAGCACCCACAACCATCTTTAAGCCAGGCGTGGTGGTTCACACCTTTAATCCTAGCACTCAGGAGGCAAAGGCAGGGAGATCTCTGTGAGTTCAAGGCCAGCCTAGTCTACAGAGTGAGTTCTAGGCAAGCTGGGACTATAGGGAGACCCTGTCTGAAAAAAAATTAAAGACAGGTAGAGAAGGAATGAGAAGAGACTGACCTCAAACAATCCTGATACAAACCTGGGTCAAGAAATAAGACCAGGGGTTTGAGAGATAGCTCAGCAGTTAAGAGCACTGACTGCTCTTGCAAGGGACCCTGGTTCAAATTCTAGCACCCACATGGCAGGTAACAAGTGTCCCTAACTCAGTCCCAGGGGATCCAATGTCCTCTTCTGACCTCTGTAGGCACTCCACCACACAGGTGCACATGTACATATGCAGACAATAAGCTAACACACATAAAATAAAAATAATAATTAGAGGGGCTGGAGAGAAGACTCAGCAGTTAAGAGCCCTGGCTGTTCTTGCAGAAGACTCAGGTTCGAATCCCAGTATCTTTATAGTGGCTAACAGCCATTTGTAACTCTAGTTCCAGGGAATCTGAAGCCTTCTCCTGTTCTCTGCATGCACTGCATGACACAGATATACTTACATACATGTAGGCATAACACTCATGCACATAAAATAAAAATTAATTAATTTTAAAAATAATAATTCTAATTAAAAAAAAGAATAAAGAGATGGGATGAAAACTGAAAAATCTTTTGCCAGCTGTTTAGTTCACTTGTCCATTTACTGATTGGATTATTTGAATCTTTGGTGTTTAATTTTTAAGTTCTTTTTTTTTTTCTTTTTTTGGTCTTTTTGAGACAGGGTCTCCCTGAAGCCCAGCTGTCATGGAACTCACTCTGTAGACTAAGCTGGCCTTGAACTCACAAAGATCCGCCTGCCTCTGCCTCCCAAGTGCTAGGATTAAATGTGTGCGCCACCACACGTGGCTAATTTTTAAGTTCTTTAAACACCAAAGATTCAAATAATCCAATCAGTAAATGGACAACTGAAATAAGCAGGAAGTTTTCAAAAGAAATACAGATGGTAGCTAGGCGTGGTGGTGCACGCCTTTAATCCTAGCACTTGGGAGGCAGAGGCAGGTGGATCTTTGTGTGTTCAAGGCCAGCCTGTTCTACAGAGCAAATTCCCAGCTGCAGATTTGTCAAGCACAGGGATATATAACCAAAATTGAAAGCCTGTAGACTAGATAAGTCAACACTCCATAAACAAAGAGAAAACAACAATGAAGGCATCTGAAGAAAGCAAGCAAAGCAAACCTTCAACACAGTGAAGAAATGTGGGAATGGAACTTTGTGTGTGGCTTGAAGAGAGAAATTGTAAGACTTGTCCCGGGAGGTCTCCAGTTATCTGATATCTCTGTGGGTTTCCAGAGTTATCTGTAGCCGGTAGATTTGGGATATTACAATGATTCTTGCTTCACCCTATCACTGCAAAGTTCTGGGCACATTCCCTTGAGACATTGAGCAGAATGTCACACCTCTAGTTACCTGTTGCACAAACCGGAGTTCTGCAGCCCCCCCATTAGAACTAAGTTGGCTCACCCCTCCCTTCTGTCTGCTCCCCACTTCCTTGCCCAAAGCACAGTAGTCTTGAATATATAGACCTCACTGACAGAAAATAAATGGAGTTCCTATCCTCTCCAGTTCTCCACGCGTGTGTGTGAGTCTGCTTATTTTTCCTTTGGGTGATCTCTGGTGGTATTCCCTCCCCCACTTCTTGCGGGAACAGAGCCCAGAGACTGCCAGTCCGCAGGCAGGAGGCAAGTCCTGGAGCTGAGCCAAGAAGGGAAGGACAGTGTGTAGAAAGTGGTCGTGCATGACTCAAAGACACCACACCCAAGAAAGAAACATGTGAGATTTGCATAAGAATACAAAAAAACCCACATGCTTAAAACACAACAAAAGATCAACATGGGAAAAGCACAGAATCATTCCACACCAAACACTACCAACCCTATAGTAGATTCCTACAATGAGATATCCCTAAATAAAAAGAATAAATCAGAGAAATAAATATGGAAAGAGAATGAAAAACTCAAGAAGGACCTAGAGGGAGAAAATGACAAACTTTGGAAAGAAGTAAAGGTTGAGAATGACAAACTCCAGAAAGAACTAGAGGGAGAGAATGACAAACTCTGGAAGGAAGTGGAAACACTGAAAAGAACCCATGCTGGAATAAGGAAACTAACCAGTGAAGCAAGGAGCTACAGGAAGAGATTGAGAAGCTCCAAAATGAAGTGGAAATACTAAAGACATCACAGGATGAAATGAAAAGAAAATCAAACACTCATCCAATCAAGAGGAAAGATGGGCAAAAGCCTAGGAAGTAGAATGGAGGAAGTAGAACAAAGAATATCAGACCTGGGGGCTGGAGAGATGGCCTAGCGGTTAAGAGCGCCGACCGCTCTTGCAGAGGACCCGGGTTCGATCCTAAGCCACCCCACATGGCTCTTGGCCGCGGCCGTCTGATCACTCCAATTCAGAGAGAACTCCAGTTCCAGGGGAAATCTGAGGACCCTCTTTCTGACCTCCGCGGCATGCAGACAGGGGCACTAAACCTGCACTCTGCAGGACAGACATGTGAAACACATAGCCGACTCATAAACTTAATAAAAAATTTTTTTGAATAAAACGCATATCAGACTGAGATACACAGAACAACTTAAAAAAGGTAAGTAACAGGATTCTGAAAAATTAAACATACACAACGCCTGGAACAACCAGGAACTGGGACACTATAAAAAGATCAAACCTCTGCGTCATAGGGATAGATGAAGGAGACGAATCCCAAGAGACTGGTAATATCAGGTCTTCAACAGAATATAGATGAAATTTTCCCCAACTATACTAAAACAAAAAACCATGCAAATAACAAGAGAGCACAAGTAACTCCAATTAGACGAAGATCGAAGTACGAAAATCCCCACGACCACAACATATCCTAGTTAAAACTCTAGACGCCAAAAACAAAGACAAAAATCCATAAAGCCACAAGAGAAAAAAAACGTTAAATGTAAGGGGGAACCCCATCAGAATACAGCTGACTTCAGGGCATACTATAACGCAAGCTAGAAAAACATGGAGCAATGTATTCCCAGTGTTAAATCTACTATTAGCTGCCAAACCCAGTTACTATATTCAGCAAAAATGTCAATAATACTGAAGGAGAAAGAAAAATCGTCCATGACATAAAAGATATAGAATTCATGTCCGGAAAAACCAACCTTCAGAGAATATTTGAAGCAATTCAAATGACAGAGGAGAGGAGCAACTCTCCCAAGCAACTAGAAAGAGAAATTATATACAAGCCCATAACTGCAGAAGTAGAAATAGGCAGATATGTACGGGATATAAGGTTGAACAGGAAGCAACAACACACATCCTGTCAAGTTATATACCTTAAATATTAATGGACTAAACTCCCCAAGTCTCAAGGGACATAGACTGGGAGAAGGATTAGGAAACAAACTCCATCTATATTTGTCTTACAAGAAACCATCTCCCATCAAGGATAGGCACCAACTTAAAGGAGAAGAATGGAAAAAAAAATCAAGAAAATGGTACCAAAAAGCAAGCAGGAGTTGCTATTTTTAATATCAGACAAAATTAGACTTCAAAGTCAAAAGAAATTCTAGTAGAGACAAAGAGGGCCATTTATATCTTTATCAAAGGAACATTGACACTGGAGTATTTTTCTACAATCTAGTGAATCTATATGCAAAACAAATTCTGGTGCAACCAAACCTTTGTTTTCACATAAATATATTTTTATTTTTTAAACAAATCAAGACCGTGTAACCCCCCATACTACATCACAGACAGCAGCTAATAATTTATGCCAAACATGCTGGTTAATCTCTTTATTCAAGTCTTCCTAATTTCTCCATGAGGAAGTGACAGTTGGCGCAGAACTTGGCGGGCCCCAGTCCCCTCACTGTTTTAGTCAGTTCTTGATGCAGTCTTCTGGTTGTTGGTGGGTTGTTGTTTCCAAATGCATTACGCCCAACCTACTTGGACAAAAGCTCATGGGCCCTACACAAGAAAATTACTTACAACGAGATATGGACTAGCTATCCACAGATGAGGGCTAGCATTCACTTTGTTTTCTGGGACTGTTGTTACTTCACCTTCAGCATGATGTCCACTAGCTCCAGCCATTTTCCTGCCTAATATCTCGTGATGTCATTTTTCTTTACTTCTGCACAGAACTCCATTGTTTAGATTTACCACATCTTCTCTATCCACACGTCAGTTGAGGGCATTTGTGTTTGGTTCCAGCCGTCCCCCCCCCCCCCTTCACCCCCCCCCCCCCCCCTCTCTGAACCAACCCTTTCCTCACCTCCCCACCCTCCCATTGCTATATTGTGAGAATCTGCAATAAACAGGCCAGGCACGATATCTCTGTGGTGGCGTAGGTCTTGAGGTACATGCCCAGGAGTGGTTATGGCTGGGTCGGGTGGAAAATTCATTCCAAGTCTTCCACTGTTCCCACACTACTCGTCCAAGTGGCTGTATGAGTTTACATTCCCACGCGAGCACTTGATGAGTGTTCCCCTTTCCCCCACAACCTCTCCAGCACTTGGTTCATTTGTTTTCTTGCTCCTAGCCCGTCTTATCGGGTAAGAGATATCTTAAATTGTTTTGCATTTGATTTCTTCTTAGGTGTTAGTGATAAATAAATTTTTATCATAATTTTTCTTCCTAAGGGGTTCTCAGACCATTTCTAATTCCTCACGTGTGAAGTCTCTGTTCAGTTCTTGCTTCATCTATTTGAGTGGGTTCATGTTTCTTTTTTTTTTCTTTTTTGTTTTGTTGTAGTAGTTTCTATCTCTGAAACATATCATTTGTCAGATGTATCCGCAGAGAAGGTTTCCTCCCCATCTGTGGGATTTCTCTTCAAATCCTTGATTGTTTCCTCTTTGATGACAGAAGCCCTTTTTGAGGTTTCATATGATGTCCCATTTGTTCAATTGTTGACCTTAATTCTTGCAAAATTGCTTTTTGATTTAGGAAGTCTTCTATCCTTAGTCTGTAGTCTGCTTGCTCAAACTTTTTATTCTATCCTTCAGAGTCTGGGGTTTCACGTTGATGTCTTTATTCCATTTGGAGTTGACTTTGCTACAGGGCGAGAGGTAGAGGGTTAATTTATTTTTCTATGAGTGGTGATCCAGTTTGCCAACACACTGCTGAACATTGCGTTTTCTCCTATTGGTGGCTCTCTTGGCCCCCTTGTCAAATATAAGGAGGCTGAAATTGTAGGTGCTCAGATTGGATCTTTGTTTTTTTCCATTGTCTAAAGGTCTGTTTTGTGCCAGTACCAGGCTGTTTTTCTGACTCAGCCTGTAGTATAGGTTGAAGTTCTGTATAGAGATCCCCCCGTGTAGTTCTTTTCACCCCCCCTCAGGGTTGTTTTGGCTATTCAGGGTCTTTTGTTTTTCCAAGTCAATTTAAGAACTTTTGTTTCCACCGCCTGTGAGAAAACCTCTGGGAATTGATGGAATTGCGTTAAATCTACAAGTGTTATCAGTAAAATGGACATTTTCCAATGTTAATTTTCCCAATCTGAGCATGGGAGGTTTTCCATTTTGATGTCTTCTTCAACTTCTTTTCTTTAAAGGTTTAAATGTTGTTCTAAGATCTTTGGTCTTTGTGTAGTTTTGTCTCCTAGTGTATGAGTTTTTGCGGCTATGTGAGTGGGGAACGAGTTCTCTTGGAATTTCTTTCTCATATTGATTGTTTGGTGTAACGACAGTCCATATTTTTAGGTTATTTTGTATCCTGTCACTTGCTGAAGCTCTTAATCGTTCTAGGAGTTTCCTGGTGGAAATTTTAGACCCTTAAGTAAAACAATCTATTTCATCAGCCGAATAGGGATACTGATTCCTTCTTTTAATTTAATATTCTTTACTGTTCTTTTCTTGCCTATTGCTCTAGAAGTGTTTTCAATGCCTGATATTGAAGAGTGCGTGGGGCCAGGAGCAGCCTTGCCAAGTTCCTACCCTTTAAAGGGAATGTTTCTGTCTATTCCTCATTTAGGATGATATTTGTTGTGTATTTCCTGTATATGGATTTGAATACATTGAGGAACAGAATCTACCTCCTCACATCTAAATGCCCTTATGGAACCTTACATGAAGGGATGTTGGATCCTGTCAAAGGCTTTTTTCAGCATCAATTGCGGATGATGGTGGGTTTTGTCTTTGATCCATTTATGTGTTTGATTGAGTTATTGATTTTTTCATATGTTGAACCATCCCTGGGTCTTGATCTGAATCCAAAACTTGGTCCTTAGGATATCTGTCTTGATTGTTGTGGTCTGTATGCGTTATTGCCAATGGTATCTCGTGTTAGAATTTTGGCATTTTGGTTCATTAGGGAGTGGGCTCTAACTTGCCGTTTTGGTTGTGCTTTTGCCTGGTTTTGGTATATAGAGTTGCTGTGGCTTGATTAGAAGAATCGGGAGAAATTGCCCTCGGAAGAGAAATTGGCTCTTACGAATTGTCTCGACTGAAAATAATCTTAACCCGTTCAGTATAGTTAATGGGTTTATGGTCTTTGTGCCACATTGTTTTATTAGATATTCCTGCTCCATGAAAGTCGGTTTTGCGCCTGTGGCTTTGTTCAATTCGGATGTCGTGTTTTTATTTCTTTTCTGTTCCTTGACTTACAATGCGCTCTATATCTTTCATATTCGTTATGGCGTTGTTCGTAAGTGGTGCTTGGTATCTTTTCTTGGCCGAGCCTTGGTGGCATGTCTGGTATTTGCAGATATTCATCCACTTCTTTAAGGGGTTTTCAAACTGGAGAGTATAGGTTCTTGTACTATTCCCACAATCTTGATTTCTCGGATCTTTCTCCTTGTTGTTTGTGATAGTTCCTTTGTTCATAAGGGCGAATTCCGTGTAGTTGTTGGATTGGAGTGATTCCTTTTTCTTTGGTTAATCTGGGCTAGATCGGTCATCTATCGGGGTGATTCGGGCATAATGAACCAATTGTTGGCGTCAGTGACTTTTCTGGTATGTGTTTATGTTGCGATGTCATGGAGGGCTGCGCTTAGGTGTTGTTATGTTCGTCGCTGGCGGTGCTTTTAGGGTTTCATCTGTTGTTGCCTCTTACGTGCGTTTAGCTGTGTGTTAGATCATCTACTTGTGCTCTTTCTGTTTTGTCCTAATTATAGGCACCCAGGGCCTATAAAATTCCATCTTAGGGACTTCTTTATAAACGGTCATCCCATAGTGTTTGGTGTGTTGTCGTGTCATTGTCAGTGTCAGTTAGGGTGCTTTATTTCTTTCTTTATTCTCTTCTGACCATTTTTCTTAAGCTGGGTTGTTTAGTCTCAGGTGTTCTTGTAGCTAGTAGGGGGCTTCTTATGGTGTTGCTGTTGAGCTTTGTTGCAATGTGGTTGATAGAATGCATGACATTATTGCAATCTTTTTTTGTAATGCGGTTTCTTTCTGTGTTTCCAGTATGGGTCGATTTTTTTTAAAGAAGTTCCATTTGGGTGCTTGAGTAGAAAGTGTATTCTCTGGTATTAGGATGGTATATAATTGCGTGGCTAGATGTGTTACGAGGTCCAGTTGGGGTATATAGTCAGTTTAGATGTCTCTATGTTTATTCATTTTCCTGTTGACCTATCCAAAGGACTCGGTGGGTTATTAAAGTCCCATACTATGAATGTACTGGGGATTAGTCCTGGAGTACTTGTGAGTCCTGTAGAAATGTCGTTTTAATTAAAGTTTGGTGCACCAAGGAATTTGGGGCATTATATATTCACAAATGTGTTTTTGAAATCTTCTCCTTGGCGAATTGTTCCGTTTGATGAATATATGGTAAGGCCCCTTCTTTTCTCTTTGATTTTTGTTACTTTGAAGTCTATTTTGTCTGATATTTAAAACAGCCAACACCTGCTTTCTCTTTGTTACCATTTTCTTGGAAATATTTTTTTCCATCCTCTGCAGCTTAAGGTGGTTGCGTCTCTTGGAATGGGTGAATGATGGTTGTTCTTTTGTTAGAAGCATATCGGGGGATTCTGTTCCTTGTAATCCAGATCCCAGGTCTCTGATCTTTTGATGCGGGATAATTTAGGTCTCATTTAGGTTTAAGAGTTACTGATTTGAATAAGGTTTTGTGCTCCTTTTTCCTATTTATCCCATTGCAGTTTGGTTTTTGGTTTCTACTTCTGACAGTTATGGTTTATTGATTTCTCTTTCTAGGTGCCTGGGGTGGTTGCTCCTTTCTTCTATCTTTGAATTGCTTCAAGTTATTTTCTGAAGGGTTGTTTTTTCCCTTAGCACCCAGATTCTTTCTTTAAAGATGTTTATGTCATGGACGGTTTTTTTCTCTCTCCTCACTATAACTGACATTTTTGCTGCGTATAGTACACCTTGGGTTGTCATCTATTGTCCTTTAACACTGGGAATGTTTGCTCCAGGTTCTTTCTGCTTTAGGTCATTTTGTGTTGAGAAGTCATTTGTAATTATGATAGGTTTCCCTTATAGGACACTTGTTGTTTTCTCTTGTGGTTTAAGGATTTTGTCTTTGTTTTGGGTGTCTAGCATTTTAACTATGATGTGGTGTGGAGAATTTCTTTTCTGATCTTGTCTGTTTGGAGTTCTATGTTCTTCTTGTATTGGTACTGGTTTGTCCTTTTTTAGTTTGGGGAAGTTTTCATCTATTATTCTGTTGAAGATCTGATCAAAACCATTCTCTTGGGATTCTTCTCCTTCCTCTATTCCTATGATGTGAAGGTTTGATCTTTTCATAGTGTCCCACAGCTCATGGTTGTTCCACTTTTGTGTATTTTTAAATTTTTCATAATCTTTCCTTGAGGTTTTCAGTTGTTCTGTGTTATCTTCCAGGTCTGATATTCTTTGTTCTGCTTCCTCCATTCTGCTTCTGAAGCTTTTTCCATTCCTTTCCTCTTGAATGGATGAGTGTTTGGTTTCCTTTTTCATTTCCTCTTCTGATTTCTTTAGTATTTCTACTTCTTTTTGGAGCTTCTCAATCTCTTCTTGTAGCTCTTTGGTTCGCTGGTTGGTCTCCTTATCTTTTTCAGCATGGGATCTTTTCAGTGTTTCTACTTCCATCCGGAGCTTGTCATTCTCTCTCTCTAGGTCCTTCTTGAGTTCTTCATTCTCTTTTCTTAATTCTTTGATTTGTTCTTTATAATCTTGTAGTTCTTTAAATACGTTCCCAATTTTGTTTCTGATGTCTGTGTCCTGGGTCATTCCCAGAGGGATCCCACTGCAGGAGTCTTCCATAGGGTTGGTAAAACTTGGCGCAGGATTATCCTGCCCCTTTCCAGTGTTGTCTCTTCTTCGTGATCCTGGCATATGGGCTTCTTGCCTGTATTCCAATGTGAGTCCTAAATGCCTCTTCACTGTGTTGAAGGCTTGCTTTGCTTGTCTCCTTCAGATGCCTCTTCATAATCCCAGTTGGCGGGGGTTGGGGTGGAGGGGCTCTTCACCCTGCACCCCGGTACCTTCCGCTGGCCTCAGGAGATCTCCACACCAAACTTTATAAAGACAATTCTTCAGGACCTCAAGGCACAGATTAACCCCAGCACACTCATGGTAGGGGACTTCAATACCCCACTGAGACTTTTAGACAGGTCAACCAGACAAAGAATAGGTAGAAACATCTGACCTCACAGACATCTACTAAATATTCCATGCAAATGCCAGAGAATACACTTTCTACTCAGGACCCCATGGAATATTCTCCAAAATCGACCACATACTGGGACACAGAAAGAAAAACTCAATAAATACAAAAAGATTGAAATAATTTCATGCATTCTATCATACCACCATACAATAAAGCTCAACACTGAGATAAGCCCTACTATCTATAAGAACACATGGAAACTGAACAACACACTCCTGATTAATGAATGGGTCAAGGAAGAAAAAAAAGAAAAAAATAAAAGCATTCCTGGAACTAAATGACAGAAAATACAACACAACAAACACTATGGGATACTTTAAAAGCAGTCCCAAGAGGGAAATTTATGGCCCTGGATGCCTACATTAAAAAACCAGAAAGAACACAAATAAATGATCCAACACTGCAGCTGGAAACACTTCAGAGACAAAAACAAATTACCCCTAAATGCAACGGACAGGAAGAAATAACAAAAATCAGAGCAGAAATCAATGAAATAGAAACAAAGAAAACAATACAAAAAAAAATGAATACAAAAGTTGGTTCTTTGAAAGAATAAACAAGATAGATAGACCTCTAGCCTAGTTAACCAAAAGAAAGAAAGAACAACTCCAAATCAATAGAATTTATGATTAAAGGAGGACTATCACAACAGACAATGAAAAGATCCAGATAATCATATGGGAATACTTCAAAAACTGATACTCGGTAGACACATGGCCAGCAGAACACCAATGCATGCCCAGATGAGGCGCACCTGCCTTAGGGCTTTGTGCACCTCCCCCCCACACACACACCGATGGCAGCTTAGTACCACCCAGAATCCTCCCACCTTGGAGTTCTAGTGCAGCATGTGTGGACTTAGACACACAGCCAGCAAGACAACAGGGTACGGGCATGTGAGCCAAAGTAGGAGCACTCCCCATTCGTCCCCACTCAATCTGGTGGAGCTGTGGTGTGGAGGATCTAGCAGGTGAAGTGTTATTGATTCTAGTCTGTGCAGACAACATTGAGGCACCAGAATCCCAACAAACAAGGAAACAAATGAACAGACAAACAAAAATCCACATGCCAAATACACAAAGAAAAAATAACATGGGAAAATCTCATAATAAATCCACACCGAACTCTACAAACCCTACAGAAGATTCCTACAACAAGATCTCCCTGGAAGGAAACCAAGACATGGACCTTAGAAAAACAACTGTAGACATATTCAAATAAATCAAAGAATATAAAGAACAAAGCAGAGAACTAAGGGGAGAGAATGAAAAACTCAGGAAGGACCTGGAGGGAGATAATGACAACAGTTAGAAAGAACTAAAGGGAGAAAATTATAAACTCCAGAAGGAAGTGGAAATGGTACACTAGGCTGAAATGAAAAAAGAAACTGACCAATGAAGCAAGGAGCGACAAGAAGATGACAGGCTCCAGAAGGAAGTGGAAATACTAAAGAAATCACAGGATTTAATGAAAAAGGAAATTGAACTTTCATCCAATCAATAGGAAAGGATGTTCTCAAGTTTGGTTCTTCAATTTTATTCCATCTATCTATAGGTCTATTTGTGTGCCAGTATCATGCTATTTTTTATGACTATAGCTCTGTAGTAGAGACTGAAATCTGGGATAGTAATTCCCCCTTCATTACTCTTTGTGTTCAGGGCTGCTTTGGCTGTCTGGGATCTTTTCTGTTTCCATATTAATTTTAGGATTTTTTTCCATTCTGCGAAAAAGGTCATGGGGGCTTTTGATTGGGATCGCACTGAATTTATATATTAATTTGGATAAGATGGTCATTTTTACTATATTAGTTCTTCTAATACATGACCATGGGAGATGCTTTGATCTTCTCATTTCTTCCTCAGTCTCCTTCTTCAAAGATTTAAAATTTTCATTGTAGAGATCCTTAATGTCTTTGGTCAGGTTTGTTCCAAGGTGGGGTTTTGTTTGTTTTTTGTTTTGTTTGTTTGTTTGTTTGTTTGTTTTCCTGAGGCTACAATGGGAGGAATACATTCCATGTATTCTTTCTCCAGTTGCTTGTTGTTGAAATATAGACAGGCTCCTGATTTTTGTAGATTAATTTTGTAACCTGCCACTTACTGAATCTGTTAATCATTTCTAGGAGTTTTCTGGCAGAATTTTTGGCATCCCTTAGGTATAATATCATATCACCTTTGAAAAGGGATAGTATGACCTCTTCTTTTCCAATTAGTGCTCTTTTAATTTACTTATCTTATTGCTGTAGCATGAATTTCAAGCACTATATTGAAAGGGAGTGGAGATAGTTGGCAGCCTTGCCAGTTTCCTGATTTTAAGGAGAATGCTTCTAATCTGTCTCCATTTAGAATGATGTTGGCTGTGAGTTTATTGTATATAGCTTTAATCATGTTGAGAACAGTTCCTTCTAGGACTTTAAATATAAAGCCCTGTTGAGTTTCTTCAAAGGCCTTTCCACATCAATTGAAATAACCATGTGGATTTGCCTTTGAGTACATTTATATGATATAACAATTTTTATTGATTTACATATACTGAACCATCCCTGAATCTCTGGGATAAATCCAACTTGATCATGGTGGATGACCTTTTTGATCTGTGCCTGTATTCAGTTTGCAAGTATTTTGTTGATAATTTTTGCATCTACATTCATTAAGCTTATGGATTTATAGTTTTTGTTTTTGGTTTTATCTTTGACTGGTCTTGGTATTAGAGTGAAAATGACTTCATAGAAGGAATTTGGGAGATTTCTCTCTGTTTCTATTCTTTTGCATAGCTTAAGTAATATTTGTTGTAGGTCTTCTTTAAATGTCTGGTAGAATTCTGCAGTAAATCCATCTGGGCCTGGACTTTTTATCTGTTGTCATGTTTCTCCTTTCATCTATAATTTTGTTGATTTGGAATTGCTCTTCCTTTCTTTTGGTTAACTGGGCTAAGGGTGTGTCTATTTTCTTTATCTTTTCAAAGAGCCAGCTCTTGGACTCATTGATTCTTTGTCTTTTCCTTGTTTTTATTTCATTAATCTCTGTTCTGATTTTTGTTGTTTCTTGTCTTTTGGGTTTAGAATTCATTGTTGTTCTTTCAAGTGTCTTGAGTTGCAATGTTAAGTCATTTATTTGTGCTCTTTTTTTTTTAAATGTAGGCACTTTGAATTATAAATTTCCCTGTTAGGATTGCTTTTAAAGTGTCCCAAAGGTTTTGTTGTGTCATATTGTCCTTTTTGTTTAATTCCAGGAATACTTTTATTTCTTTCTTAATTTCTCCTTTAGACCTATTCATTATTCAGGAGTTTGTTATTTAATCTCTGTGAGTTCATGTAATTACTAAGACTTCTTCTGGTTTTGATATTAACCTTTATTGCATTGTGGTCTTATAGAATGCATGGAATTCTTTGTTGTTGTTGTTGTTGTTGTTGTTGTTGTTGAGGTTTGTTCTGTGCCGTAGTATGTGGTCAATTTCGAAGAAAGTTTCATGGGGTTGCCAAATAGCATATATATTCTTTGGTGGTTGGGTGGAATATTCAGTAGATGTCTTTTAGGTCCATTTGGTGTATTGTATTGTATTGTATTGTTCAGTTCAGATGTCGGTTTATTCTTTGGCTATTGAAGTCCCTAGTACTAGTGTGTTGAAAATCATCTGTGTTTTTAAGCCCTATAGAATTGTGTTTATGAAGTTCAGTGCACCAGAGTTTGGTGCACATATAACCACGATTGTGGTATCCTCTTGGTTAATTGTTCCTTTAATAATAATGAAGTTGTATGGCAAACTGAGCAATGTCAAGGTGATCTGCAAACAACTGTGCTCTTATTTGTTTTTTTTTTTTTTTTTTTTTTTTTTT